>SNQJ01S0100422.1:0-30871 GCA_010110895.2 Picea sitchensis | reverse complement strand
CAAGTGCCACTTTCATCAACATCTAGAGGTGTAGAATTCAACCATGTTATTTTCTCCCATTCCTACTCCATATTTTAAGGAGAAGAAGTGGTAATGATCTAAAAAGAGTATGACTCCATCCCCACACATTTTTGGAGAGCCTTGATAAGCTCCATCAAAGAAGTCCCAAGGCTTTGTGAAATCAATATGGGGCTCATGCAATACCCTTTGGGATTCAATATTAATATCAAAATTGATGCCCAAAATACTTTTTTATTTTTTTTCTAAATAAATTTTGGTCGTCGCATATCCGACGACAACTTTTATTGATGCGACGGTTTTGCTATATAAACATCGAAAATTTGTCGTCGAATAGGCGACGACAACTTTTATCGATGTGACGGTTTTTCTATATAAACATCGAAAAGTTGTCGTCGAATAGGTGACGACAACTTCTTTTGATATGATGGTTTTGTTATATAAACATCGAACAGTTGTCGTCAAATAGGCGACGAAAACTTCTTTTGATGTGTCGGTTTAACTACATAAACAACAAAAATTTGTCGTCGAATAGGCAACGACAACTTCTATTGATGTGTCGATTTAGCTACATAAACAACAAAAAGTTGTCATCGAATAGGCGACGACAACTTCTATTGATGTGATGGTTCAACTATATAAACAACGAAAAGTGGCGTCGAATATGCAATGACAACTTCTATTGTTGCGTCGGTTTAGCTACATAAACAACAAAAAGTTGTCGTCGAATAGGAGATGACAACTTCTAATGATGCATCGGTTTAATTATAAAAGTTGTTGTTGCAATTTAGATGAAAATTTGGTTTAAGATTGTTTTCCTATATCGTCGCTTATGCGACATTTGATCAAGTTCGTCACAAATTCCACGTCACCTAAACCGACGTTTCAAAGACTCCAAATTCATTTCCATATCAATGACATAACATCGCATAAGCATCGAAACAACCGTCGCAAAATGGGCCAAATATGCTAGTGAATAATGACAAGTAATACTATGATCGATCCAATCTTAGGAAGGAGCCTCGCAAGAACTGGAAAAGGAAGGAAAAATTTGGATTAAAGAAGAAGGGATTTAAATCATCCTAGTACCATGATCCAAGAATAAATACTTAGTCCAATCATCCAAATATAAGAATGCATCAGTAGAACTTTCCATATCAAAGTGGGAACATGCCAACAAATCAACCAAGGGAAAATATGGAAGAGCATAAGAGAGGCCCTCTCCAATGTTGTGGTTGTGGAGAAACACACTTATTGAAAGACTTCCCCCATAGATAGCAGGAAAATCAAAGAGTATACGGTGTCTAGGAGGTTACTAGAGTTGATGATGTAGCTAAGAATGTGCCCAAGATTTACACAATTGTTGAGAATTGAGAGGAAAACCACCAAGATTTAGTGGTGGAACTAGAAGGTAAAATTGCAAATCGACCTATTTCAATTTTAACTGACCTTAGTTCTAACCTTATCTATATCTCACCCCAAGTTGTTGAAACATGTGCTTTACAGAAAAGGAAGCATACAAAATCATGGTTAGTTCAGCTAGCCACAGGGACCAAGAGGAAGGTGATAGAAATGATTGAAGTCTTCCTATTTGAAATGAGTGGGCTACATACTCAAGTAGCCTTGAACTTGCTTCCATTGGGGTCATATGACATGTTGATAGCAAGGGATTGGTTGGTTTCCAAAAAAGTAAAATTAGATTTTTTTAATAAAATTTTAGACTATGAGGGTGGCAAGGAAACAAGAGGGTGTTGCAGGGCGTCCAGAAGAATGTATCTATAAGGAAAACATCAACATTACAATTCAATACATATAGAAGAAAAGGGTGTCCCATATATGCCATACAAGGATTAAATTCAGTAGAAAGAAGCAAGTAGGATAGAATACCACCTAGTTTTGCATGAGTTTAGATATGTTTTTTCGAAGGAATACCAGTACTACCTTCCAGAAGTGACCTTGAATTCTCAATAGAACCGATTTCAGGATCAATTCCTGCATCTAAAGAACTGTATAGGATGAACACACTGGAGTTGGTGGAGTTAAAAATACATCTAAAGGAGACGCTAGAAAAGGGATATATTCATCCCAACGTATCCTCATGGGGAGCACCGACCTTATTTATAAATAAAACGAATCGTACTTTCAGACTGTGTATTGACTACATGAAGTTAAATAAGATGACCATCAAGAATAAATACCCACTGCCCAAAATTGATGATCATTTTGACCAACTCAAAGGGGCTACCGTATTCTCTAAAATAGACTTGAGATCTAGATACTGTCAACTCATAATTAAGAATGGATATATTCATAAGACTGCATTCAGGAAAAGATATGGCACTATGAGTTTGTGGTGGTGCCTTTTGGACTCACAAATGCACCAACCACCTTCATGTGTTTGATGAACAATATTCTCAACAAATATTTTGATAGGTTTGTCTTGGTATTCATTGATGACATCCTAATCTATTCAAAGACTTAGGATAACCATGAGGAACAGCTCAAGTTGGTGCTGCAAGTGTTGAGAGAACACCCATTGTTTTCTAAGTACATCAAGTGTGATTTATTCAAAAAATAGATCCAACATTTGGGTCATATAATTTCAAAAGATGGAGTGGTGGTGGACCCAAAGAAGATTAAATCCATCATGGATTGGCTAGCCCATAGAAATGTGAATGAGGTGAGGTCATTTATGGGGCTAGATGGATATTATAAAAGGTTCATTAAGATATTTTCCAAAGTTGGCCACCCAATCAATTCCCTACAAAGAAAAGGGGTGAAGTTTGTGTGGTCAAAAAATTGTGAAACAAGCTTCCAAGAGCTGAAATATCTTTTGACCAATCCCCCTATCATGAAGATTGAAAACTGTGAGAAGGATTTCTTGGCTTATATAGATGCTTGTAGGGAAGGAATTGAAAGAGTCCTCATGAAAGAAGGACATGTGGTTTTCTATGCATAAATAAAGTTGAATGATAATGGGCAAAATTATGTTACTCATGACTTAGAACTAGCAGCCATCATGCATTCCTTGGATATGTGGATACATTATTTTATTGGGAAAAGGTTTGTATTAATGAAAAACCAAAGTGGGATGAGGTATATATTCGATCAGCCACATTTAAATGCCAAAAAATATAGATGGATGGATCTAATCAGTGATTTTTATTTTGAAATCAAACACATCAAAGGAAAATAAAATCGAGTGGTGGATGCACTCAGTAGAAGAATGGAGACAGTTCACTTAGTAGCTGCAATAACTTGTGAATATGATATAAAGAAAAGAATTAAATATTCCCTACATGGATATGAACGATTCAACTCAATAAAGGAGATTTTACAATAATAAATTAGAGGGAAATAATATGAAGGATATTGACTCACTGAGGGTGGGTTGTTGATGTGCAAAATCATATTGAAAATACCAAATTCAATTGGATTGAAAACTCTTATCATGGATGAGTTTCATAGGAGACCCTATGTGGGTCATCCAGGTTATCAAAGTATGATAACAACAATAAGAAAGTTTTACTTTTAGCTGGGGATGAAGAAAAACATTGCATAATACATCATTGGGTGCCTGGAGTGCCAACAAGTAAAGGTTGAGCACAAAAACCCTGCATGTTTGTTGCAGCTAGTACACATTCCAGAATGGGAATGGGAGATTGTTTCCATGGAATTCATCATAGGATTGCCACATAAAACAAAAAAAAACACAATACAATCATGGTGGTGGTGGACAATTTGAGTAAGGCAACTCACTTTATCCCCATAAAATCCACTTATAAAGAAATAGATGTTGTTGGTGTTTTTATAAAATAAATTTTTAGATTGCATGGTATGCTCAAGGAAATTATTTTAGATCGGGATGCAAAATTTACATCAAATTCTAGAAATGTTATTTTATAGGATTTGGAATGCAAATGGATTTCAACACCACTTACCATCCTCAAATAGATGGAAAAATTGAAAGGGTAAACAAAGTGCTCGAAGATATGCCAAGAATGTATGTTATGCACCAGCCCAAGAAATGGGGGGAGTATTTACCTTTGGTGTAATTTTCTTACAATAATGGCTATCAAGAGTCATTGAAGATTATCCCTTTTGAGGCTCTATATGGAAGGACATGTAGAATTCCAATTAGCTGGGATAATTCGGTGTACATGATTACCCTTGGGCCTGATATTTTGAAGGAAATGGAACAAGAAGTAGCCATAATTACACAGAATATCAATGTGGCACAAGATAGGAAAGGAGATCATGTGTATGTCGTAGTTAATCCAAAGAGAAGCTCCATGAGGATGAGTACTTGTCCTAACATGGAACCTCATTACTGTGGACCTTTCGAGATTATAGAAAGGGTGGGATTGGTGGCATACCAACTTGCTATGCCTCCCACTGTCAAAGTCCGTGATGTATTCCACATATATTTGTTAAAGAAATATTTTCATGATACTAATCATGTCATTGATTGGACTGTGATCCAAGAGGATCCAAGAGGAGACTTCCATCCCAAGCCTCAATGCATCCTAGATAGGAGGGAGACACTTGTTGATGCTAGTGGTAGCATCGAACATGTATTTTCACACAGGTCTATGTGTCTACATGTGTGGAAATCGTCCAAAACCTTCTACTATTGAATTTACTTTAATTAAAGGAATTATTAAAGTAAATTGATTTTATTAATTATTTATTTAATTAATTGAGTTATTTAAGTAAAGTGCTAAAAGTAATTAGCATGTTTCTCAATATCAAGTGAAGTGAGAAGTAATATCAACATGAAATCACTTTGGATATATAACTCTTGATTATAAAATCAAGGCTAGGGTGAAGGAGAAAGACACTTGAAACGTGACATGTGTTGAGGGAATCAACACAGAGCATTGGATCATGAGGGACTGAGATTCAAGATCTTGGATAGGTGGAGAAGTACTTCCATCTAGATATCAATTCAATGAGAACATAGAACAAAGGAAAGGTGGGTGGGTTTCAGTAAAAGGAAGCCACAAGAGAGTGTTGTGTTATACTGATCTTTCCATATAGAGTCTCCATACATGTATGCGGGTTTTAGTGGATACATTTGTGTACATATGTAGGTTTGTTGAAGGACGGTAGCAGCTCAAAAAGAATGCATCTATGGTTCATACAATAGGTCAAGATTTTCCAGGTTTGTCTACAGTTGTATTTCTCTCAGTGGGCCATTATCCATGTTATGGGAGCCCTGATTTTAGCATAATAAAATCATTCTTAGCATTGGTTTTACCTCCGGGTTTTCTTCCAGGCCCAAAAATATTGGTTTTTATGTGTGCTTGATTTGGTTTCCTTGTTTCTGATTTTTCTGCACATTTAGTTGATTACTTAGTTGTTCTTTAATTCAATAAGTGATTTATTTGGAATTAACTACCAGGTGTTGGGTAAGAGATTTCAACATAAAAAAGGGTTGAGTCAAAAGGGGAAATAAACATGGTATCATAGAAGGTTCTATGAGAGGAAACCAAGTACAATATATCATATCCATAGCATATCCATAACCAACAAACAAAAATCAAAGGACAAATTTCAGGAAAACAATCGTACATAGGTAAAACTTATTTTTGTAGGTGTACATAAGTGTATGCGGGTCACATAAATCAGACTCACGTACATAAATGGGAGGATTTGAGAACAATTGTATATACGCAGATTACAATGGTAAAATTAACGTACATAAGCGGTTTACATTGGTGACAGTCGCGTACATATGCGAGTTACAAAGGTGATGGTTGCAAACAAGTTCGCACAGGCTAGTACAAGGGTAGTTTTTAGCAACAAGTTATTTCTAGGGAAGGATATCAGGTCTTAGGGATGGAAACAAAGTTGTTAAGAGTTCAAGACAAATTGTATGGAGCATCCAACTTCATCTCTTGGAAATAAAGAGTGACTTTGGCATTTAGGGAGTATGACCTTTGGAAGTTAGTGGAAAAAGTTATTACTCCACTGATAGATCCAACAAATTTGGAGGCTCACAATAAGAAGGAGATCAAGGCATAGAGGGTCATCTTGGATTTAGTGAAGGATCATGTAACTTCCCTTGGCCACCCTCGTTGGGGACAACACCACTACTCCAAAACCAAATTGCTCTGATACCAAATTGTAATGTCCCCAGACCACCCTAGTTGGGGACAACGCCACTACCTCAAACACACAGGGTTTCAAGCTATGTTATAGGTAATTAAAATTTTCCATGCCTAGACATAGACCTGTTGGGCTATGGTAGATAGAGCTCTTTGCAGAATAAATCACATATAAACTTAACAGAAATAAATAGAGATAACATGAAATCATACATGCAATGAAACACATGATATTATTATAAGAATCACAGACATGCACTAAAATACATCATTTAACCATTAAGCACATAAATGATGTAGTGCACCGAATGTGTGCAGACCTTCCATGAACCTCCCAGCCTTAGACCATGCTACTCATCACTCTTAGTAGTGGGTCACCCCCGAGCTGGGACTAAACTCCACCGACAAATGGATTCCTAGTCTAGGCAAGAACAACAGGAAGTTGCACCAGTCTACATGAAGGATTTCCTCCAAGGATCCACTTACGCCCACCACTCACAAACTCTCATTCCCCACATTCCTGTCCCACCCCAGAAGTATACACCTTCACTGTCACACAGTCCATCAACTGCTCCACCTCCCTTCCATGGATTCAACAACATGCCAGACATGAATTCTCAGAGCTTTGTAGTTGCTACTGGACTCCCTCTAAGAGAACTCACTTCCTCAGCAAACTCTCTCACCTAGAGAGAGTTTCTCACAAGAATGAAAACCTGCTTCTTCAATCCATGGGCCTAACAACCCACCTCTTCAATCCATCTCCTCAACACACGGGCAAGGGTGATGGAAAAAAAATAAAATGGATGTGGGGATGGGTAATGGTAGAATAAAACACAGGAAACCTACATGGTACAGATTCAACAAAGATATCAGTTTGGGCTCGTTGCAGAGGTTCAGGATGGTCGAGGGTTCAACAATGGTGTTCCAGGTTTTTACTTCTTTCCTGCTAGTTGTGTGCATGAGTGGGAGAGAATGGCCAAAGGATCCCCCAAACAGTGAAAATCCCCACATATATTTGCATGTGCCTGAGATGACACATGGCACTCATGAAGCGCGTTCCTATACATTTGGAAGTCATTCCCCTTCCCCAAAGGAACTTAGGATAAATTCATATCCTCCTCACAACATTTAGAATAATAATATATATTATTCTCTGGGATTTAAGCTCTTAATCTTATCCCCTTTTTCCATCCTCTCAGCCCCCTCCCTTACCCATCCTAGTGGAGCCTAGTCCTCCATACTCTTTCATCATGGTCGGTCTACACGCAGTGATGCTTTTATATTAATGATTTGAATATTTACATATACAAAATAGGATCATGTCCTTAACATCCTAGGCTCTCTGCCCCAACTATCACATAAGCCTCCTAGCTTAACATTACTTGGCTCACCAGCCTATGAAACATGTTTACAATTCCTGATTAAAAATTAGGGGCTCGGCCTTGGGGTATTACAATCCCATCCCCTTATTTTTTCATTGTCCTCGGTGCAATTCTTTTACACCATATCAACAAGATTTTCAAAATCCTCAAAAAGCATGGATGATTTTAGGGGCTAAATTTCGCTCATGGGCTAATTTTCCACGGTTTTTCAAAAAACAAGATTTGCTATTTTAAAAATTATTTGCCCAAATTCTATAGGATAAAATTATTTTACCTTAAAAATCGCCAAAATGTTATAAAAAATATATAAAATCCTTAGAAATTTGAATATTTTTACAAAAATATCGCCAAACATTTATAGTTGGCATATGAAGGATTAGTAAGATTCGCTAAGGTTTCTACATTTCAAAATAAATTTCCATCCTTAAAATCATCCCTGTCAAAAAGATGCAGGAATTCTTCTCGCATTACATCTGCATGCTCCCAAGTAGCATCCTCAAGACCGTACCAGGTCCATTGGACCTTTAAAATCCCTATGGCTCGATTCCAGAGCTATTTGATTTTTCGGTCTAGAATGCGTACCTGATGCACTTGGATAGCACCTTCTTACTCCAACTGAATCACATTCTAATCAATTACATCATTAGAATCAAGTATATATTTATTGAGCAATGATACATGGAATACATAATGAACAGATATAGATGCGGGAAATGCAATCGTATAAGCTATTGGACCAATCCTCTCTAGGATTTCAAATGGTCCACAATATCTAGATGCCAACTTGTAACAGTTTCCCAACTTCAATGAACTTTTGGTTGCCTTAACCTTCAAGAATACATGATCACCCACTTTAAACTCCCTTTGAGTTCTACCCTTGTTAGCATAGATTTTCTTCCTATCTTGGGAAGCCTTTAAATTATGTCTAATCCTAAACATTTTCTCTTCCATTTCTCTGAGCAATTCTGGCCCAATCACTTCCCTATGATTTGGATTGTCCCATCTTACAGGACTGTTGCACTTTCTGCGATAAAGTGCTTCAAATGGGATCATCTTCAAAGATGCTTGGTACCCATTGTTGTAAGCAAATTCTACCAAGTGTAGATAGTATTCCCACTTTGATGGTTTTTCCATCACATACATTCTTAACATATCTTTTATTACTTGGTTTACCCTCTTCATTTGCCCATCCAACTCAGGGTGATAGGTTGTACTGAAGTTCAGATTGGTTTTGAACCCCTTGAATAATACTTTCCAAAATTTCGAAGTGAATTTTGGGTCTCTATCAGACACAATTTTCTTATGAATACCGTGCAATTGGGTCACTTCCCTCATATATATATCAACAACATTGGTTTCTTTGTGAGCAGTCTTCAATGGAATAAAATGGGCAACCTTGGTAAGCTTGTCCACCACTACCATGATAGAATCATGATTCTTTCTTGTCCTTGGAAATTTGGTGATGAAATCCATTGTCACCACTTCCCACATCCACTCAGGAATGGGTAATGGATACAAAAACCTAGATGGGTGTCTATGCTCAACCTTGACCCTTTTACACTTCATACATCTGACAATGTACTCAACAATTTATTTCTTCATACCTGGCCAATAGTATTGGCTCCTTACTGTTTCCATTGTTTTCTGATATCCTGGGTGTCTAGCATAAGGAAAATTATGCATCTCCTTCAAGATAATACTTTTAAATTCCATAGAATTGGGTATAAAAATTATGTTCCTATACAGGATCATTCCATCATCTCCCAATTTATAATCTTCGACTATCTGTTACATTTTACCTTGCTGCAATTTTGTTACCATCTCTATGTACTACAAATCTGCTTTTACAGCTTTAGAAATTCTACCTTTAAGATATGTTTGGTACATTCTAATGGTTGTAGCATGTAACTCATCCACTCTCCTAATGAGTGCATCATCCACTTTGTTCTCCCTTACTTTGATGTGCTTGATATCAAAGTCATACTCACAGAGGAATTCCAACCATCTTCTTTGTTTGGCATTTAAACTTGGTTGATCAAACAAATACCTCAAACCATTATGGTATGTTCTTAGTCAAATTTATTTCCAATGAGGTAGTGCCTCCAATTATTTAAGGCATGTATTATGGCTTCTAGCTCCAAATCATGAGTGGCATAAAGCCTTTCATGCTCCTTCAACTTTCTGGATTCAAAACATACTACCAAACCATTCTGACTGAGGACTCCACCAAGTCCCTCTTTGCATGCATCTATGAAAACCATGAAGTCCTCATTAGGATATGTGATTCTCAGAATAAGAACACTGGTTAACAAGTTCTTTAATTGCTAGAAGATCTTTTCACATTCTACTGTCCATTGAAACTTCACCCCTTTCCCTTGCAAGGAAGTGATCGGGTGAGCAATCCTTGAAAACCCTACAATGAATCTTCTGTAGTAGCCAGCTAGACCCATGAAGGATCTAACTTATGTCACATTCTTGGGTGTTTTCTATCCTCTAATGGCCTCAATCTTTTTAGGATCCACTGTTATCCCTTCTTTGGATATAATATGCCCCAAATAATGAATATGGTTCTGATAAAATTAGCACTTTCTCAATTTGGCATACAATTGGTGCTCTCTTAACACTTGAAACACCATCCTAAAGTGATTATCATGTTCTTCTTATATCTTTGAATATACAAGGATGTCATCCAAAAAGACAATGAAAAACTTGTCTAAGTACTCTCGGAAAACACTATTCATCAAACACATGAAAACAGTGGGTGCATTTGATAACCCAAATGGCACCACTGTAAACTCATAGTGACCATACATTTTTATTAATGCAGTCTTGTTGATGTCTTCATATTTAATCCTTACCTGATGGTATCCTGATCTGACATCAATCTTTGAAAATATCCTTTCATCCTTCAAATGATCGAAGATATCATCAATCCTTGGAAAAGGATACTTGTTCTTCACATTTACTTTATTTAACTGCCTAAGATCAATACACAATCTCAAGGTCCCATATTTCTTCTTCAAAAATAACACTGGGGCACCCCAAGGTGACACACTTGGGCATATGTACCCCTTATTCAATAGCTCTTCAAGCTGCATTTTCAACTCCGTCATCTCTGGAGTACTCATGCTGTAGGGAGTCTTTGACATTGGAGCTGCTCCAGGAATCAATTTTATAGAGAAATCAATATCTCTCTTTGGGGATAGTCCTGGTATCTCCTTACACACATCCTAAAAATCTTTTAGGACCGATTTATCTTCTAGATCTGGCACCCTATCCTTAGGTGTTTCCTCCATATGAGTTGCAAAAACTTGGCAACCCTTCCTATGACACTTCTTCAACTGCAATGTTGATATTTCTCGGACAGTGACTGCCCTAGAAATTCTTTGGACTTCTCTTGATTTTCCTTCCTCATCTAGGCAAGTGAATTCCTTTTTATGACAATCTAATATGGCATGGTGTTGGTCCAACCAATCCATACCAATTAGAAAATCATATGAATCCAAAGGCAAGATGTTCAGATCTGCCTTGGTATTCATCCCATTCATGCCCAATGGACATGACTTTACCAACTCAACAACCTTTCTCTTAGCTCTTGTAGCCAGATGTAATAGCCAAGATTTCTCATGCTTGCATATTGGAAATTGAAATATTTCCACTACCTTAGGATCTATATAGCTATGACTAGCCCCTGAATCAATTAAAATAGTAAAGGAATGGTTATTGATGATACCTTCTACTTCAATCATGTGTGATTGAAACTCTTCTTGCTTGTTGTCTAGGGATGCATAGATCCTTGGCACACTTATGTCCATGTCCTCCATTGTTTCTTCTTGTTGAACATTGTGGACAACTCTCACTTTGTCAGATTTGTGAGGACAATCCCTATACATGTGATCTCCTTTACAACCCCAACATTGTGTCAGTGGTTTCCTTGGGATTTTCCCACCTTCCTCAACCATCTTAGATTCTCTAAGAGATATTTGTCCTTGAGGATAATTTATGAAGAATGGAGGCTTGCTTCCCTTCTTTTTCAGATCTTTGTTAAACTTCTTCTTGTCCTCCCAATCCTTCTGGAAGGTAGGATTTCCATTTTGTTGATCATACAAGCACTTAGCTCTTCTTACGGTTTCTTCCAAAGTTTTAGGATCATCATACTGAATCTTGTCACTAATGAAGTATGGTAGTCCACTCAGATATCTCTAGATCTTAACTATCCCATGTTTGATGAAGGATACATACTTCAGCAGTTCCAAGAATCTCCTTTCATACTCATCAATGGTCATGCTTCCCATCTTGAGTTCAAATAACTCTTTCATATTTTTATCGTAATATCTGTTGGTCAAGTATTTCTTCTCAAAATACTTCTTGAATTCTTTCCACGTCACATTTTTCTCCTTAATGTGTTGCACCTGCACAAGATGGTCCCACCACATGGATGTTTTTTCTTTCAGCTGATATATGGAAATTATTCCCTCTGCATGAGAAGAATAGTTATGCAATTGGAAGTACTTCCTCATGCCTAACAACTATGTCTCAACATCTTCATCCTTCATGTTCTCTCCATCAAAAGTAGGAGGTTTGATATTATTCATTTCTCCTTTCAAATCATCCACCCCAGACCTCCTATGCTTCCTAACAGGGGATGGGCTTGAGCTCCTATGTGCTCTCCTATGGGAATGATTTTGGGAGTGATGGTGATGTATGCTACCACTCCTTGATATTCTTTTCTCATCAGGAAATTTGTGGCTTCCTGACTTGATGGAGCCACTCTCCTTGTCTAAATTTTTCTCAATTATGTCCAGGATTTTCATTAACTTCATGTTGAAGTCTTCTTGTTTCTCTTTGGCCTTCATAAGCCTTTCATTATCAACTTTGTGGATCTGGACATCTCCCTACAATTTTCTAATGGTCTCCACCAGATTGATGTCTTAATCCTTTCCTTCTCCATGTCCATTGGAATTTGTTTCTTCAATTCTCAGATAAACATTCATTCCTCTAACCTCATTGTCCTAACTGGAAGAATCTTGTGCATCCTCCATATCCTTGCACTCTAGGAATATTATGTTATGTTTTGGTAGCTGAAAACTATGCAAAAGTGTGCATCCCATAGAACTCTTTTCCGAGTAACTATTTGAACAAAACCATGAAAACATGTACAATTCTGGTTTATAAATGATTATAATTCCTTCTGTTGATTTTATGATAAATTTTACTATCCATAGAAAATTTCTAGGTGAACAATTGTCCTCTATTGTTCCAGACCTTTCCAACGACTGCTCCCTTTCACAATTATGAGTTTTGAGCAGGAAGTTATGACTATTTGCGAAATGGCGCTTCCTGGAAGGTGATATATGTTCAATTGTTCTTAATTATCAAATCCAAATTGGCTCTTGGATCCAAGCTATATCCTCTCTTCAGTTTTACAGCATTTTCCTTGCTTCTTTGGATGCAGGTTTGTTCAATCAGGGACCTCATAGGTTCCTTCTCTAAGACTTTTTTCATATTTAAACCATGGGCTCTGATACTAGATTGTAACATCCCCCGGCCACCCTCGTCGGGGGCAACACCACTAATCCAAAACCAAACTGCTCTGATACCAAATTGTAACGTCCCCCAACCACCCTCGTTAGGACAACTCCACTACCTAAGACTCACATGGTCTCAATCTCTGTTATAGGTAATTAAAATTGTCCATGCCCAGACATAGGCCTGTTGGGATATGGCAGATAGAGCTCTTTGTAGAATAAATCACATATAAACTTAACAGAAATAAACAAAGATAACATGAAATCATACATGCAACAAAACACTTGATATTATTATAAAAATCACATACATGCACTAAAATACATCATTTAACCATTAAGCACATAAATGATATGTATATCTTAATTGTAGTGCACTGACTGCGTGAAGACCTTCCACAAACCTCCCATCCTTAGACCATGTTGCTCATCGCTCTCAACAATGGGTCACCCCTGAGATGGGACTAAAATCCATCGGGAAAGGGATTCCTAGGCTAGGAAAGAACAATAGGAAGTTGCACCAGTATACAGGAATGATTTCCTCCAAGGAGCCACTTACATCCACCACTCATAGACACTCATTCCCCACATTCTTGTCCCACTCTAGTAATATACACCTTCACTGTCACATAGTCCATCGATTGCTCCACCTCCCTTCCAGAGCTTTAACAACAGGCCAAACAAGAATTCTCAAAGCTCTGTAATTGTTACTGGACTCCCTCCAGGAGAACTCACTTCCTCATCAAAATATCTCACCTAGAGAGAGTTTCTCATAGGCGTGACAACCTGCTTCTTCAATCCATGGGCTTGACAACCCGCTTCTTCAATCCAACTCCTCAACACATGGGCAAGGATGATGGAAAAAATAGAAACTGGATGTGGGGCATGGTAATGGCAGAAGGAAACATAGGCAACCTGTAGGGTACAGGTTCATCAAATATATCAGTTTGGGCTCGTTACAGAGGTTCGGGATGGTCGAGGGTTCAACAATGGTGTTCCGGGTTTTTACTGCTTTCCTGCTAGCTGTGTGCGTGAGTGGGAGAGAATGGACAAAGGATCCCCCAAACAATCAAAATCCCCACATATATTTGCATGTGCCTGCGATGACACATGGCACTCATGAAGCGCCTTCCACTCCATTTGGAATTTGTTCCCATTCCCCAAAGGAACTTAGGATAAATTCATATCCTCCTCATAGCATTTAGAATAATAATATATATTATTCTTGTTGATACTGAGAGGGGGGTGAATCAGTATCAAGTACAATTTAAAACCTTCTTCAACTTATACTTAAACCATTAAACTATATCCAATAAGCAATGAATAATAGTATAAGAGTTACACCAATACACCATAATACACCATGCACAATATATGAGAAATAATCAATAGTTTATTGTTCCAGAGTAATGACTTCCAAAGGTAGCTATCCCTCCCTCTACATTTGGAATTTGTAGAGGGAGGGATAAACCTCAAGAGGAGATACAATCCTCCAATAATATCAAGGAGAGATTTGAACTCTCCATCCTTTCCCCTTCCTTCCACCCAAAGAATATATGAGAATGTACATTAAATCATCACCATCAATCAATCATCACATAGAACTGATAATGCTTCACGAGACTTCTTCAATTTCTGCAATTCTTCAATTTCTTGGAGTACTCTGATCCTATAGATAATATTACTCAGTATTCCTCACGAAACTCCTCAATTTTCACTCCTTGAATCCTCCCAAAGTATGTGAGTGAAACTTTATTCAATTAAGTGCATTCCAAAGACCCAACTTGTATAGCATTACCCGTGCTTAATATTTAACATCCAATTCTGAAACTCACATACAAGAAACTACGGTATATACTTTCAATTGGAAGTGGTCCCACTTCATTTTAATTATGTATGAAAATTTGATTGTTTTAACTGGAACACCTATTTATTGACTAGCTTGATTTGGTCACAAACCCTATCTTCGAGAGAGTGTATCTCCAATTATGAATCAAGAGATGAAATTTTACCAAAGCTACCTTGATATGTCTTCTCAATAACATGAGAGTGATTTCACCATATGAATCATTCTAGAAAAGTTATAGAAAAAATGTGAGATGACCTGAAAATAGCATACCTTAGAACACATCTTCAAAAATTCATCACCTCCCTTGAAATCTGGCCTGCTTATCTTCTTATTACCTCTAAAATTTGACTTGTATCAAATGAATGTATAATGATGTTTATTGCCACCATTATGTCCTTTCTTTTAACATTAGGGCTGACGTAACACTTTCTTATTTTGTAATTCTTTTCTTTTAATTATTTTTTTTTTTTTTTTTTTTTTTTTTTTCAATTCACTTTGTCATCTTCAAAATTCATTCTCCTCAGCCATGAGGATCCATGACATGCCACGTACCACCAGAAACAACATGATGTATACTATCCATTCATGGGTGTTGTATATGCATGTGCATTGTCCTTCATGTCAAATATCTTTATCAATATTGCAATCCAAAACCAATGACTACGGTTGACATCAGTAACTTAACCAATCTTCCAACAATCTCCCCTTTGTCGTGTTGGTGGCAGCACTCATGCTCCCCTATCATCATGATCAATTCTCTCTCCCTTTGACATCAATGGAAAAGGGTTAGGTCTACTCGAGTTTAATGGAAAAATGTAACTCTCTTCTTTGGGGTTGCTCCATTTGAACATGTGGCACTCAATAATACTTCATCCTTATTTTTTGGTCTTTGAAGTTATTTTTCTTCCTTAGAATATTTTTGTGTGGCTTACGTCTTCTCTCTCTTCTTCATGTCTAGGATGTATATGTTGTTTGGTCTTCTTGTTTCAGTTGCAAACAATCTTCACAGTTATTTTCTCTGACTTTACATTTTCAGGAATAAAGCGTAAGAGTGTATCCTTGATCGCATATTTTACTAACATTAGATGAATTAATTCAAGTCTTCAACCAATGAACATTCTTTTCTTTTGTTTTTTCTTCCAATCTCTACACCTTCTCCAAGTATTTTTGGCAGATGAGTCATCTCAAATGCAACATTGCCACCCTTCTCTTCAAGTGATGAATTTGTCTTGATCCCCGGTCATGTGTGAAGAACATCCACTGTCATGTACCATTCATCTTCTTCTTTTCCAGTATTTAGCGGTCAATGCTATTCGACCAATCTTCATTGTTTGGAATCTCTTTTTCTTCTCCATACTATGGTTGGCATAGGGAAACTTGGCATAGGAGAATATTCATTCATATATATGCAATCTCATGCTTTGTGACCAAGATAATTGCATTTGTAGCATACAATATTTTTGTCCATCAAGGGGTAAAAATGAATTATAACTTTTGTTGACAAATCCATGATTATTTCCATATCTTTGTTCACACCATTCATGTTTCTTAGCGTGTTGTTCCTTTCATTGATTATGCAATTAATTGCCTTATGTCCAAAATTTTTGCAAGTGATATAACAATGACCAAGAAAGAAATTTTGATACCTTGGAGTAAGTGGGCTTCTTTGTGATGTGGTGCATCTCACGGGTTCATGATCTATTCTTTTGTAGTTTCCTTCATGCTTGATTGAAGCTTCTTTGATTCTAAAGGTGGGAGGGTCTTCTTGGATATTCATCTCTTTTGTAATCATTCCTTCTTTTCAGTATCCTGGTGCAGCCTGCTCAGGCTGTCACACATGAACTGCTTTCTTCAACCTTCTTGTTGGTATTTGCATCTTCTTTGTATGAAGTTTCACCCACATGCATCCAAAGATGTGTTAAGTCTTTGGCATGAGAGTTTCTTAAGCTCTTCCTCAATGAGACAACTTCTTGTTCAAGTTTCTCACAATCTTCTTCTTTCTTCTTCATTTGGACATTCCTTACTTCTCCTATTCTTCTTTCTTGGTAGAGTTTTCAAGGGAAATGGTTTCTTCTCTTAGTTTTCTCAAGGATCTTATAATTGTTTCTTAAAGATTACAAGCGTCTTTTCACAGCTAACCAATTCCTTTGCTTAGTTTTCTATGCGTGTCTTTGAGCTGGCTCAATCTCAACATGCTTGATTTTTTTAAGATTCTCATCTTTTCGTCTTCTCGTTGAATCATTTCTACTTTGTGATTTTCTTGCTTATTCATTGTCATCTCTTTCAATCCTTGGATGAGGGAAATTCAAATTCAACATGTCCTACTCCTTCACAATTAAAGAAAGAACTGACCCTCTATTTTCTTCTTTTTAATCTGAGATGTTGTAATCTTCTTGCAACTTCTTCTTCTTCACATTTACTTCTTCCCTTGCATAAAGGTCTTATAACGTCCCCAAATCTCTTTTGTTGATGCACATGATCCCACCTTGTATTTCGCTAAATCTGTCAATACATCGGGATGGTATCTATTGCCGGTTTGTTGTTCCTTTGCTTCCTTGGTGCCGGTCTTTGGTTTCTTCAAAGCATTATATCTGGAAGCAGTGAGGAACCAAACATGCAGCGAGAGCTTTCAAGTAAGTTTCATTCTATATTTCCGGTATTAAAAATTGCTTCCATCAAAATGGTGGAATCCCATTTGGAATGTTGTATTCCATTTATAGGATATTCCTTTGGGTGGTTAAACTATCTTGAAGGTAACCCGCTCTGATAACAATTGTTGATTATTGAGAGGGGGGTGAATGGGTATCAAGTACAATTTAAAACCTTTTCAACTTATACTTAAACCATTCAATACTTATATCAATGAGCAATGAACAATGAGTATAAAGAGTTACCAATACACCATAATACACCATGCACAAACTATATGAGAAATAATCAATGGTTTATTGTTCAAGAGAAGTAATAACCTCCAAAGGTAGCTACAACCTCCAAATGTCTGAGGGGAGGGATAAACCTCAAGAGAGAGGGGAGAGATACAATCCTCAATATCAAGAGAGGTTGAACTCTCCATCCTTTCCCCCTTCCTTCCACCAAGAATATATGAGATAATAAAACTTTACATTAAATCATCACCATCAACCAATCATCACATAGAACTGGATAATGCTTCATGAGACTTCTTCAATTTCTACAATTATTCAATTCTTTGGGTACTTTGATCCTATAGTAATATTACTCAATGTATTCTCTGAAACTCTTCAATTTTCACTCTTGAATCCTCCCAAAGAGGTTATAGAAATGTGGTAGACTTTTATTCAATTCTAGTCATTGAGAGAGACCCAACTTGTACAACATGCCATCAATATTTAACATTGGATTCTAAAACTCACAAAAAAAAGTCATTACTCTTTCAAATTGGTCCCACTTCATTTGGATTCTATATTAAAAGTTATGACTATTTTACACCGGAACACTTGTTTATTGACTAGCCCAGTTGGTCACAAACCCTATCTTCCATAGAGTGTACTTCTAGTATAGCGAATCAAGAGCTGAAATTTTTTTATCCTTAGGTACGCAGTATGTCTTCTCAATACCATAATTGATTTCACCATCTAAATCATTCTGAAAAATTTATAGCAAAATGGTAATATGACCACAGAAAATAACATATTCTTACATCACCAAAGACTTCATCCTCCATTGAGATCTGGACTTCTTATCTTCTTATTACCTCTGAAATTCGACTTGTATCGATGAATGTATATTAGCAAGGGTTTATTTATACCATTATGTCACTTCCTAACGCCCAACATTAGGGCCGACGACACTTTCTTATTTTGTAATTATTTTCTTTAATTATTTTGACCTGACACTTTCTTATTTTGTAATTATTTTCTTTAATTATTTTCAGGGCCTACATGTACTTCCTTCTTCAATTCACTTTGTCATCTTCAAAAATTCATTTCTCCTCAACCATGAGGATCCACGTGATGTGCCACATACCACTGGAAATAGCATGATGTATATTATCCATTAATGGGTGTTGTATATGCATGTGCATTGTCCTTCATGTCCAAATACCTTTATCAATCTTGTGATCCAAAACCCATGACTAGGGTTGACGTCAATGACGACAACCAATCTTCCAACAATTATTTGGGATTTAAGCTCTTAATATTAGCTCATTTTCCCATCCTCTCAGTCCCCTCCCTTACCCAGCCTAGTGGATACTCTTTCATCGTGGTCGGTCTACACATAGTGATGCTTTTATATTAAAGATTTGAATATTTACATATAGAAAACAAGATCCTGGATGTAGCATCCTAGCCTCTCTGGCCCAACTATCACATAAGCCTCCTAGCTTAACATTACTTGGATCACTAGCCTATAAAACATGTTTACAATTCCTAATTAAAAATTAGGGGCTCGGCCTTGAGGTATTACAGATCATCTAATCCCTCACTTATCTGAGAAGAAGACGTCCAAATATATGGTTGATACCTTGATAGGGTTATTCCATAGCACAAACATGAACATGAATATGGTATTAAGAAATAAAATCAGAATGGTGCAGATGTCTAGATATGACAATGTTACAATCTATTTCACGAGGATCACACATGTGCATGATCAGCTTGAAGCCATAGGGGAGAAAACAAATGACACAGAGCTCATGAATGTGGCATTGAATGGTCTTCCCAAGTCATGGGAACCATTTTTCAAGGGAGACATTGCTAAGGAAAACCTCTCAGATTGGCAGAGACTTTAGGATGATTACATATAGGAAGAGACTCAAGAGGAGTCTAAGGGAAGAAAATAGGGACATAGTGAATAGAACTTGGCTCTTGTCCATAAGACAAGGAAGGGGAAAGGAAAGAATTCTAGAAAGAAGGGTAAAAATGATTGAGGTTCATCACAGTCATGGAAGAAGAATTACTTGAGTAAAATCAAGTGCTTTTCATAGTTTCAAGAGAAGAAGAGGCAATGGAGGACGCAAAAAATGACATCAACAGAGACACAACTAGATGAGTTTGCAGCAAATTTTGAGAATGAATTTTGAATGTTTTCATGCCTCTCTACCAACACCAACTCAAGGAGTGTTTTGTACTTGGATAATGGGGCTTCTTTTCATATGATGGGGACACATGATTTTTTCACCGAATGTTCAGAAACAAAATTAGATCTACAGGTGGAGCTTGAAACTCTTTCCAAGTGTGGTATAGAAGGAATTGGGACAGTGAGGTTTCAACTAGAGTCAGGAGGATTTTTGGAGGTGGTAGATCTATTGTATGTACCAAAAATGAAGAGGAAATTTCTCTCAGTTTCATTTTTGGAGGACATGGGTTTTGTCGTAACTTTTAAGAGAGGGGAAGTACTCATGTGTTCAGAGGGAGCTAGTCCTGATACAACAATCAACATTGGTTTCAAAGATGGCATGATATACAAGTTGCAAGGTCGTCCTATAGGAGGATCCAAGGGGATCTTATATCATGGATAGATGTCAATGGAAGCAGACGAGGAGAAGTAGGATCTGAAGGGTGAACAAATGAAGGATGGGAAAAGTTCATAGACTTCCATTGTGAGGAGTAAACCTTTAGATGGGAAGAGTGAGTTATCCCCTTCTAGTCATGTCAAGAGACCAAGTTGGTACGAGATGACATTGATGGATGCTAGGGAGAAGGAGGATCCTAGGAGTACATTGAGGGAGAGAAATCATTCAAAAAAGTTTCCATAATTCATGGCATTGATATGTAGCATCATTGATTCCAAGACTTCCAGTATTCAGAGATCATCTGACCAGTAGGGTTGGAGGGATGTCAACATGCAGGATGATGTGTATGAAATTGTTCCATGATCGAAGGGAGAACCAATTCCTAGTGTCTCTTCAAGAAATACATTTCTCTCTAAGAGGGAGTGTTGATGCTAGTGGTAGCATCAGAAAATTATTTTTGCATAGGTCTATGTGTCTATATGCGTGGAAATCGTCCAAAGCCTTCCACTCTTGAATTTACTTTAATTAAAGGAATTATTAAATTAAATTTCTTTAATTATTTATTTATTTAATTAATTGAATTATTTAAGGAAATTTCTAAATGTAGTTATCATGTTTATCAATATCAAGTGAAGTGAGAAGTAATATCAGAATGCAATCACTTTGGAGATATAAATCATGATTATAAAAGAAAGGCTAGGGTGAAGAAGAGAGACACCTGAAACTTGGCAGGCGTTGAGGGAGTCAACATAGAGCATTGGATCACAAAGGATTGTGATTCAATATCTTGGATAGGTGGAGAAGGAACTCCATCTAGAGATAAGGTTTAGGAGAACATAGAACACAAGCAACCCATATGGGTTTCAGTCAAATGAAACGACAGGAAAATATCGCGTCGTACGAAGATTTATGTGCAGATTTTATGTACATGTACGTGGGTTTCAGTGGAGATAGTCACATACATATGTGGGTTTGCTTAAGGATAGTCGTGTACACCTCAAAAGTGTGAATTTATGGTTCGTACAATGGATCGAGCTTTGCCAGTTTTTTTTGTAGTTGTATTAATCTCAATGGGCCATTATCCCTATTACGGGAGCCTTGATTTTAGCAAAATAAAATAATTATCATCATTGGTTTTCCCTTCAGGGTTTTTTCCAGGGGTATCTACCGAAAAATATTGGTGTTTATGTGTGCTTGATTTGGTTTCCTTGTTTATGCTTCTGCTACATGTTTATTTGATTACTTAGTTGTGCTTTAATTAAATAAGTGATTTATTTGGAATTAACTATTGGGTGTTGAGTAGGAGAGATTTCAACATAAAAAGGGTTGAGTCGAAGGGAATATAAACAAAATTTTGGAGCAGATGAGGCCACATGGGAGCTGGAGGATGCCATGAAGGTGGCATACCCACTTTTTTTCTATACAAAAATGTTTATACAAGTAGTAAAAAATCAAGGACGATGTTCTGTTTTAAGGGGGAGGGGATGTAACACCTCGTTTTCCCCCAGTATATAACTATAAGTTATGAAAAAAATACTACGGATGAAAGAAAATTTATTACATTTATGTTTAATGATAATTTTCTAGCAAGATGACTAAAGGGTGCAACCTTGAAGTACTTGGCCATGATACCACTAGAGAAAAGCTAGTGATGGGTTTGGGGAATTACCCTACCTACCAAAATATTTTTTCTTGATCTAATCCCCTCTTTCCCTTTTCCCAAAGTAATCACTTAATGTTGAGAGGCTTGGCAGTTGAGACACCAACTCCCCACCTTAATGGAAGCATGGGGAAGGGTTAGGACATATGAATATTTCTATCCTCGGGTACGGCATGGTAATCACCTCGTTTTGGGATTTGACCCACAAGTGTAGTTGGGAATAAAAAGAAACAAAATAGAATGAGAAGTAGGGAGCAGTGGGGAATGATGACTGATAGATACTCTTGAAGAGAAAAAACAAGAACCTGGAGAGAGAGGGGGGGATTTTTGAACTTCCCTATGGTATCATGGATTGGCACGAGGGTGGCCTACTGGAGAAACATTTGGTTCTGTAGATCCTACGATTGGGTGGAAAAGTGTACACGTCCCTCAATCAATTGGCTGGTTAATTTCGTAATCGAACATATAAGTGTTTCATCTTTAATATCTCTTGGATGTATGATAATGATTTTGGATTATATCTTGTTTATGTAAATGATTATACATGAATGAATTCCATGTTATTCCTATTGTATCACTTGTTGTCTATTTCCTCTTGTGATGAATAATAACTAAATAAATCTACTTGGATCTATAAATTTGTCATTACATTATCCATGCTTTAATTTCCTAGTTATGTAATTTATGATGACAGACTCATAGGAGGTATGAACAAAGGTTTGTAATCCCAAAGAAAGAAGTATGGGATGTTTGGAAATTTATACCCCTGAATGTTTGGAATTTATCTTACAAATCCCATGTCCTTTGTAAGTGGGATGCGTTTATGTCGTAGGACAGGTACCAAATTTCATAGGAGTTGGTTCTACTACCTTGTGCTCAACCTCATGGTTTGAAGCCTCACTTTATGAGTATGAAGATTGGAATTTAGGAGAAGAATCCAAGGCACTCATTAGGAACCCCTACAAAATCGAAGAGAAATAGTTTCTATTGGATTCGAGGAGAGGTTGAATGACAATTGTCTGATTTTCACTAGAGTTTTCCTAGGCCTTATCCTTTCCCTTTTCTTTCCCGCTGTCCTGATGCCCTAGTGCCCCAGTGGGGTATGGTTCCAGGAAAAAGATTCTTCCATTTCCCTGTATACCCAAAAGATTTTTGAAATCATTCTTCCCTCACATCGTCTTGGTGAGATGGTGTCTTGGTGCCTCGGTGGGGTATGGTTTCGGGAAAAAGGTTTTTCCATTTCCCTTAACCCCCGTAATATTTTTGAAATTTTTCTTCCCTCATGTTGTCCTGTTGAGTTGGTGGGTCAATGACCCAGTTATCCCGATGGGGTAAGGATTCAATTGAGGAAAGGTTCTGATGGATATTGGGAGATCAATAGGCTTATGCAAGTGTGGCTTGAACATCTGTTGTAGGCCAGTGGCCTAGTGGGGTAGAGTTCCCACGTGGGGTTCCAAACTTTTGTATGATTTTGAATGAGAGAGAGTGGAATTAGGGTGACAAGGACACCAACATGACAACCAACATATCGGTGGATGATATGTGTCATCATTTTATTTTTTGGCGGTTCGAGGGTGGGCCCATGTCTGGTGAAAAACCTTTATTTAGGAACCTTGAAATCCTCGTCGTTGGATATGAGTGGTAAGAAACCTCAGCCATTGATTTCATAACTTATATTAGGAGGGGTTTTAATTCCCTAGGGTACATAAGTATGGGACCCCAAGAATATTTCCCAAGTTCAAATTTTCTCTGGTGGGTTGATGCCTTGGTGGACCAGTGTCCCAATGGGGCATCATTCCAGGAAGCATTCCAACCTTCCCTTGTTAGCTTGCGAGTGGAGGAGAGTATGTTCCATTGAAGTTAGATGATGTAATCAAACCAATGAAAGGTGGATAGGTGTTAACACCCCATTGAATCATCCCTTGCATACTTCGATGACATATCACACTATGGTTGGTCCACATGTGAAGTGGTTATTACACCATGTGTCAAGGTGATTCAGAGTTTTAGGGTAGAGTTATGTATGTGTTAAACCAGTTGGTAGGTTGTGATTGATCCAGGTGGATATTGGTGGCCACCTGCCTATTCCACTTGGACCCACACCATTGTTTCTTTCAATTTTTTAGTTTCCTTAATTGTAGCACAATTTACTATTTTAGCAATTCTTCGAATCCTGAACTTCCGGAGCTGTTTTGAGGCCCTAAACGACATTTTTTGGGCATGAATGTTGCGGTGAATATGAGTTTGTTCTAGACTCAATATTCGTTGTCAACAATGTAGTCCTCGGATAAATCTTTCTAACAATGTATCATGTGCGTCAAACGGAGATAGTATGCCAAAGTTACAACCCCGGGAAATTGATGTACCAATTTAATCCAACGGGGCCCATATTCTGGCGTTTCATCTCCTAGGGTTAGGTTTTTGGATGTTTAGGGTTTTCCATTGTTTCTAGGTAATATATAGGCCTTCGAGCCTCATTGTAACAGGCAGTTCAGAGGCCAGTAGCTGCCACATCTCTTCTCAAAGATAAGCTACCAACGCCCTAGCTAGTTTATTTCCATTCTGTCTGTAAGCATTTTTCAGTCATTTGTTATTAATGAAATGAAGTCTTATTTTCACTACATCTCTGCGTTTATTTGTATTTATGTATTTCATTGTGTTCCTACATAAATAGGGATCAGTGGTATTAGAGAAGTCTACTCATTCTTGATCTTTCTTTGCATGTCCCCAATGAGGTCGGGGTATAAAGAGTTGGGGCTCAATCTGGTTGAACCTTTGCAAGATCAGTCTCGCAAACCCCGACGACCACCCATGGGGGAAGAAAAGAAAGATGAGGGAGAAGGAGATCCTATCAAAATGTTTTTCGAGGAGGCCCTCGAGAAACAAAGGAATCTTATGATGGACAACTTTGCCCAGATTCTTCAACGGATTCCCACTAGCGACGCATCGACATCCAACAGCCACTCTGGAGGTGCCACTCCTTTTAAGGTACAAGTAAACTTTGATATTCCCATATTTGAGGGACAAATAGATGCAGATGTCGTAGATAGATGGTTGAATCTGTTAGAAGGATATTTCTCGGTTCATGAATTTTTCGACCGAGAAAGGATTATTTTTGCACTCCTCAAAGCCGCCCCCCATGTCAAGGACTAGTGGGAAACCTACTCGGAGCAACAAGGAGAGGGGGAACCCTCTCTATTATCGACCACACCCACTTGGAATTCTTTCCGAGATGCCATCAAGGAACAATATTATCCCGTGGGGAGCTATGAGGAAAAATATATACAATGGACTACGCTGCGGCAGCAAAGGGACCAAGATGTGCATGAGATGACAAATCTGTTTCATACCCTACGCACAAAGTTAGGTATCAAATATTCAGAGAAACATTTGGTGTTAAAGTACTGCAGTTGTCTACATAGATACATTCAGGAGGAAATGGAGTTCCTCAACATCTCTCAACTAGGTGTATTACCAGCTATCTTTGCTAAGATTTTGCAGAAGTTCAAACAAGAAAAAGTGAGACTTTGGGTCTGCAGATCAAAATCACGGGAAAGGTACCCCAAACCCTGTGGAACAAGGAGGACCAAGCTAAAGTGGTGGCCAGGATAGCCCACAAAATACAGAAGCCAAATAGCAACACCATGACCAAAAGGACATGAGAGTATTGGAAGGTTCCATGAAGGAGCTCCACTCACAACACAAGTGAGTGTCGAGGCAACCTGATCCTTTAGTACAGTTGAGTTGAAGTCTTCTGAATCGGATGCATTCTCAAACTCTGAATCAAAACCCGACAAGAGGGGAGTGATAGAGGAAAATGATGAGATTATTGATGCAGGAGCCCAATGCCACCATTATACCGAAGATCCGAGGAAGGAGACGAGGAAGATCCCTAGAGGAAGCCGGAGGCGTCTCTCCATTCCTAGTGTGGTAGGAGGTTCCCGTTGGAGTTCATTGTGACAGTAGGAGCCCAGGATGAACCTCATCTAAATGAGAGTCATGCAGAAGTGGCCCAGCTTGCTGACACAACACACACAGCCATGCAGCCGGGTGGTTGCACCAAGACCAGGACCTGCAAGTCAGCTGCTGTGCTAGCCTTCCCTCTGATCAAGCCCTTCCCTTGAGGATTAGCAAATTATTATGTGAGTGCTCCTCACCAGTATTTGATGTATTATTGATAGCTAGTACTTGTAGGCGACATGCTATGTATGTTCATGCCTCAATGTTATTATCACCTTGGGCAATAGAGATTTATACGAGGATACCGGAGATGGCACCACCTACCACCATCTCTTTGTAGTTCACAAGAACCAATTACAATGACTCATTTCAAAACCGGAGTTGTTTTCCACGATGATCAACCACTGAGGAAGAGGAATCTTGTGGCCATGAAGAGCCTCCAAAGCGGGGCCTTCATGAAACAATGGATGGATGAGGTCATGGAAGTGTAGAGGACATCTTCACCCTCCACTGCCGGGGTGCCCTCTGCTCGGTCAGGCACCCCATCTGATCCCAGGTGTGTCGTTTCCCAATGGATATTATCTATGTGATCTAATGCAGGAGAATGACAAAATCAAGAGGAAAATTCAATAGCTGTTGCAGAAAGGTCACACACGGTCTGGCGATTCATCATACAACCAGGATCCCGATGCGTGTTAGTGCAGAAGAAGGATGGGACTTGAGACTTTGCATTGGCTTCTCGGGCATTGAACAAGATCACTGTCGGAATAGGTACCCAATCCCAAAGATTGATGACTATACAGACCAGCTCAAGAGAACAAAATATTTCCAACAAGATCAACTTGAAATTAGTGTATCACCGGTATAATCGAACCCTCTGATTTGTGGAATATTGCCTTCAAATCTAAGGAGGGCCTTTTGAATGGTTAGTCTCATGATGCCATTCGGGTTAATGAATGCCCTACTAGCCATGCTACAGGGCTAATGGACGACATCTGACCATTCATCATTTATAGTAGTGTACTTGGATGACATTCTAATCTTATTGGACTGGGAAGAGCACCTCCACCACATCGTGAGTCCAAACCTTTGTGAAACACAAGTTGTGTGTGCCAATTTGGAGATTCACTTTTAGCATGACCCAGGTTCAGTGTCTGGGATACATTATTGATGAAGTGCCTGTGGATCAGGAAAGATCCAAGTCATTAGGATTAGCGATAACCACCTAACGAATCACATATTTTTGGTCTTGCCGGAGAATTTCATGAGTTTATGTTGGGATTCTCTCATATCCATTGGCCTTCAAGGTCGATCACCCAGAAGGAACTAAAGAAAATTATTTTGATGCAGATCTCTTCAGCAGAAGATATTAGGAGTTAAACGCCTCTGCTCTGCACCCGGTGCTCCACATTAGACTTGCAGCAACCATTTGAGATGCGAATGAGATGCCTCTGACTATGCCATTGGGCAGTTCTTACTCAACATGGGCATCAGGTGGCATACCACAGTGAGACACCTCTGTATGATCTGAAAGTATCCCTTATAAAAGAAATATATTCCATTGTCACTGACTTATGTCAGCGTGGAAGAGGCTGTTATTACAGGAAAGAATGGTCATCACCTGGACCACCAGCCTCTGATTCATATAAATTTTAAAGGGAATTTGTAGAGCGATCGCCATCAGAAGTAGTCCACATGATACCAATAGTTTCATTTGAACGGTCATAAAGTACAAGAAGGGAGGCACTAATTGTGTTGCATACTACCTCAGTTGACCACCCATCATGGCTCTAACAACTGTGCTCAACTCTTATGGGAACAAGACTTCCAATTGGCCACTTCTGCACAAGTGATCCGTAATTTGGCCACACATACAATATACTATTGGAGGGTTAGAAAGTTCCTAATTTTCACCTCCAGGATGCCTTGCTTTGTCATCTGGGACACCTTTGTATTCCTTCAATCGAGCATGCCAAGATGATTTAGGGGCCTTTATTCGGTGTTGCTGGGCCTTTTAGAATCCTGAGAAAACCATGGCAGTACTACAAAAATATTTTTATTGGCCAAAATTTTGTCAAGACATCAACAAGTGTATATCATATATTGTACTTCCTGTGCCATTTCCAAGCGCTCCATCAAGTATAAAGGCTTATACACCCCTCTCCATACTCTTTAGAGGCCTTGGGAATCCATCTATGGATTACATGTCGAGCCCTCCTTATACTAAGAAGCCTTGTAATGGCTATTTTTGTAGTGCGTCCGGTCAGATTCTCGAAGGTATCCATTATGATGGCCTGCAAGAAGAATATCACAGCGAAGCCACTGCTAAAATCTTCTTCGAACGAGTGTGAGTACTTTGGGATCCATGATCTATCCTCAGATCCCAGGACAACAATTTCCTCGATTACATTTTTGGTCTAGCCCTGCAGTGCGATGCTGGACACCAAGCTCCTCAAGTCCACTTTTCATCACCTGGAAGTCTAATGGCAAAACAGAGGTTGTCAATCGGATAATTGTACACATTCTGCACATGTACAGCTCAAAGCATTCATGCACACATGGGATGAGAGCCTCCCTATGTACCTTTATCTACAACCGGGCTCTCCATGGCTCAACCAGCCAAAACCCCTTTCAAGTGGTCTTGGTATTCTAGCCACTATGTCCCATTGATGTAGCCATGCCATTTGTGGCTATGCAGGAAGATTCAACCCCGTATCTAGATACGGGGCTAACAAGGCAAACAACTTCATTAAGAACATTCAACACATACGCCAACAAGTTCGACGTCTTGGGCGGATCAATGCTAAGTACAAGAAGCGAAATGATCAACATCGTGTGCAACACAACTTCTAGGTGGTTGACAAAGTGTGGCTACATTTTCCAAAGGAAGCCTCGCTAGAACCTGCCGCAAGATTAGCCGGCTCTGATGCTGGGTCTATTATTACACCATCACTTCAATGTTATGAGGGACCAATGCCTTTGTTCAGTATTCCCTACATTCCTTGGTCTACACCGGTGTTCAATTTGGACCGCCTTTGGCCCTACTTTTCCACCCTCTACTAGACACATCCATGGTGAACAATTCCTGTGATTAAACCCTGCTGCATGGAACAAGCCACAACTGTTCAGATTATGGACACATAGATCAAGAACACCCTGTGAGATCCATCTATATTGATTGTCAGCAAATGGCTCCTTCACGAGACAAGTGGCTCACGGGGACCAAGTGCTGTGAAGTTTCCCTCTCATCATGGGAACTCCAACACAATAGAACATTGTAGCTTCCTAAGAGAGGGAATAGTCCAGGTGAATGTGTTGGCCACCCACCTATTCCTTGGAACCCACCTGTTGTTCTTTCATTTTCCGGTTTCATGGTGTAGCACAGTTTACTAGCTTTTAATGATTCTTAGGGTCTGAACTTCGGAGTTTTTGAGGCTCTAAATGACGTTTTTTTTGGGCATGAATGTTGCAGTGAATATGAGTCTATTTTGGACTCGATAGTCATCGTTAATCTCAGTCCTCGGATAGATATTTCTTGATGTATCATAATGTATCAGAATGGAATAGTATACCAAGAATGACCCGAAATTGATGTACCAATTTTCTAGCAGTATATTAAATTATTTCATCTCCTAGGGTTAGGTTTTTTGGATGTTTAGGAGTTTTCCGGTATTTGTCCCGGTAATATATGGAGCCTTGAACTACCTCATTGTAATAAATGATTCGGAGGGCTACATTATACCCACATCTCTTCTCAGGAGATAAGCTGCCACCATTCAAGCCTAGTTATTTCCATTAAATATAGCATTTTAGATCATTTGTTATTATTGAATACTTTTCTTATTTTTTGTTGCATCTCTGTGTTTATGTATATTTATGTATGTCATTGTGTTCCTACATAAATTAGGATCAATGATAAATTATTATGCCTGAGCCACATCTCTTCTCAGAGATAAGCTACCAGCGCCCTAGCTAGTTTATTTCCATTCTGTCTGTAAGCATTTTTCAGTCATTTGTTATTAATGAAATGAAGTCTTATTTCCGCTGCATCTCTGTGTTTATGTGTATTTATGTATGTCATTGTGTTCCTACATAAATTGGGATCAGCGATAGGGCCATGTGCCTGAAGTACCATCTAGTCCACTGGATTAGGCATTTGAATTTTAAGTGTGTAAGAGATTCTCTGGTAGGCCCGTGGACCAGTTCTCGAGTAGCCACACATCAATCCAGGTGGTTGGATACGATAGGGCCATGTGTCTAAGGTTCTAGGTGGGCCACAAGACCGGTCGCTTGGGGTTTGCAAAGCACAATTTTACCTAGGGTTTGGTGCACTAGTGGTCCAATTTCCTGGTATTCTGGTGAGCTCAGTGGATCGGTGAGTCCAGTGGATCGATCGCTAGTGGCTTAGTATACCAGAGTAGAGTGATGTGAGTGGAATAGCCAAGGGCTCGGTGAGATGAGGTCCACGATGGGCCAATGGCTAGTGCCATGATAGCATCCATGTCTACACCAGATTTTTTCACATGGTATTGTACAGGTGATGTGGAACAACATGGATGCCACATGGTGGTGTGGTGGTTTTGGCCAATGAAGGTTTAGAAACTTCATAAGTCCATAAATTTTGATTCTAAGCTCATTTTTTAGCCTGGATACTATCGTTGGAACTCTCTTGATGAGCATAATTTATCTGTGATATTTATTTAGAGAAAGGAATCAGAGTGAAGAAGAGGAATTTTTGACACCCCACCTGTTGGAAGATTGGTTGTTGTCATTAATGTCAACCCTAGTCATGGGTTTTGGACCACAAGATTGATGAAGGTATTTGGACATGAAGGAAAATGCACATGCAGATACAACACCCATGGATGGA
>SNQJ01S0100420.1:8486-22920 GCA_010110895.2 Picea sitchensis | reverse complement strand
CCTTTCGTTGTCCTTCCTTCTGAAATCTCCTTGGATGAGATTCTTTACGATTGAATTTGTTTGACTGTTGAGGCTCTTTATGAGTCTCCTTTTGGAAGTAGGGTTTCTTCCTTCCTCCTTTGGTGTGAGTAGCTAGGGCTTGACCATCATCTCTTGCTAGTAACACTTCATGATTCGCTACTCTTGTTTCTTCTTGGATGCATTCTTCCCATAGACTATCAAACTTCAGTTTCTCCGTTCTGGCACATATCGTTTGGATGAATGAATCCCAAGGTATTGTGAGACCATATAGGGCCATCATTATGAGTTCATCTTCGTCTATGGTATCTCCAATCGCTTCTAACTATTCTTTGAATTCTGAGATTCTGGAGAAATATTCCTGAATTGTTTCTCCTTTTTGCATCCTTGTATTCTTTAGTTGAGTTGTTAGATTCATCTTCCGGTTTATGTTATTTCCTTCATACAGTCTGTTCAAGGCATAAAACATTTCTTTCAGAGTATTCTTAGATGACACATAAGGAATCAGGTGGTCTTTGATTGAATCTACAATGATTCTTTTGGCCCTGATTGTGTCCTTTTGATGCTTGACTTTTTCTACAGCATCATCGGGTTCCAGAATTTCTCCTTTGATGAATTTTGCTAGGTCATTCTCTTCAAGAATGAGTCCAATCCTATACTTCCAGGCACAAAAGTTTTCCACACCTTCCAGCTTTTCAACAAGCTTAGTTCTTCCAGACATCTTTTACCTGGAGCTAGGAAAATGATCGAAAATGAAAGTGCTCAAAATCAAAATCCGAACTTACCAGGAGGTGCGCTTGGCTGAGGCGAATAGCCTGGTGTGTTTAGATATGATAAAATCCAACTTTTTCTCCTCCAAACTTGATCTGCGGATTTCTGGACTGGTGCTTCTAGTTTTCTGGTACCTCTGGTACTCTGGTGCTTCTGGTACTTCTGGTACACTGGTTTTCTGGTACTTCTGGTACTTTGTGAAACTAGGGTTTCACTTTCCAGGAGATCCAACCACTAAAAGGTGCGCTAAGAGTGCCAAAGTAATCCTTGGGGGAGGGCATGCTTTTCTAGATGGTTTTAGGGCTGAGAAGCTTCACCATCAAAAATCCCTAATTTGCATGTACGTCAACAGTGATGTTTTTCACTCTTGTGAAAGATTCTCTCTTCAGCTTGGCTCTAATACCATGTTAATGTTTAAGCCATTATTATATTTCTTTTCATTTCAATAGATAACAATAGCATAATGCAATATCACTGAGAAATACACAATCACAAGAGACACAACATTTATCCTGGGAAATCCTCTAGGGGAAGAAAACCCAGGAAAACTTCCTTATTATAGATAGCCAATACAATGCCAAGAGATAACTTAAACTAATGCAGAAGATCCTCTCCCAAAAGATGTGCCACTCTCTCTCCTTCTTCTTCAACTGTAGTTCTGAAACTTGTCTCTCAATGAGCAAGTGAGGTGTGTGTCTAAGTGAGGTGCTAGCCTCCTTATTTATACAAAACTGGCACGTGTGAAGTGTCTCTTCACTGGCAGGGCCGACTTACCCAACTGGGTGGTTATAACCACCTTTATTATATTTCAGGGCCTCTTGATATATTTTGGGGTCGACTTCTTCTTTTGCCTTTTACAATTACATTATGACCAATTCACAAAAGGGGATTTGGTCCTTATACAATAGCCAACATGATCAATCCACAATGGGGATTGATCCAATGAATAATATATCAAATAATAATAAGAATACACTTTGTAGTTACATTATTTTAACATTGGCAAGATGTTACAAATTTTTTTCATGCACATGGTAATCCAATTCCTCAACTTGGTTAGAATGACACAAAGTTGCATAAACCTATTTAAAATCAACATCTAAAGCATACTGTTCAACATAGGTCTCATGCATGATAGAATTATGCTTAAGAATAACTGAAGCACTAACAATAGGCCTAGAAAGCATATCGACAACTTTGTTATAAATTCCTTTCTTATACCTAATAACCAAGTGGAATTGTTGTAGAAAACCCATCCATCTGAAGTAACTTGCTTGTTGTAGTTTTGTTTGTGATTGCAAGTATTGCAATGGTTGATGATCTGTGTGAATAACAGTTTCTTTTCCCAACAAATAGTGTTTCCATTTTTTCACACTTGGCACCAATGCATACAACTCCTTGTCATATGTAGGTTAACTAATCACAACAACATTAAAAGTTTCAGAATGAAAACAAATGGGCTTACGATGTTGCAACAATACTTCTCCCATGGCATAGTTACTTGCATATGTTTGTATCTCAAATGGTTGTCTCAAATCAGGAAGTGCAAGAACTGGAGCTGAACTAATTTTCCCCTTCAATGCATAAAAATATTTTTTTTGCTTGCCTCCCCATTGGAAAACTTGCTTGATGCTTGTCACGACATGTAATGGAGCTGCAATTGAATATAAGTTAGCAATAAACTTTCTCCAATATTGGAATTCTCCCAAAAAGCTTCTTACCTCTGTTAAATTGCTGGGCTCGGGCCAATCCAAAATGTCTTTGACCTTCGAAGGATATATTTTTAGTTCTCCTCCTCCAACAATTGTCCCAAGTAAACAAGTGAGGTCTTTCCAAACTCACATTTATACGTCTTTAAAAACAATTTTTTTTTCTTCAAGATATCTAAAACTTTCTTTACATGCCTAACATGCTCTTCACGAGATTTGCTAAATATCAATATGTCATCCAAGTAGACAATTACACAATCATCAAGAAAAGGCCTTAAAACATCATTCCTAACTCTCATGAATGTTGCAGGAGCATTACAAAGCCCAAATGTCATGACCATCCATTCAAACAAACCTTGCTTTGTTTTCAAAGTTGTCTTCCATGTCTCTCCTTCAAAAATCCTAATCTTATGATAACCACTTCTCAAGTCCAACTTAGTAAAATACTTAGCATATTTCAATTGATCAAGCAAATAATCAATTCTAGGAAGAGGGTAACGATTCTTTACCGTAATATTGTTCAAGGCTCTTAAATCTACACACATGATCCATGTACCATCTTTCTTTGGTACCAAAACAATTGGTGACCTGCATGGCAATGTGCTTGGCATGATAACCACTTTGTCAAGCAACTCTTGGATTTGTTTTTTGATTTCAACATTCTCCATGACCAACATCATGTACATACCAATGTTTGGAAGAGGATAATCTTGCTGCAATTGTATCTCATGTTGGATGCCTCTTTTAGGAGGCAATCCTTTTGGTTCATGAAACATATCATCATATTCGTTAACAACCTCATATAAATCAGATTTTAACTTTGCATCACAACCTTGGAAAGCTTCTTTTTCAACATTGTCTTTGGGTTTGATCATCAAGAGTACAAAATTCTTACTAGCATTGACTAATCTCTTCATTTTTCCAACATTTACAAGTGACAAATTCAACTTCTTTGTATGTGCTCTAACAATGTGCTCAACTCCATTTAAAAAAAATGATATTTGTTCTCATGACGATGAAATATGGCTCTCCTATCATATAAATATGGGCTTCTCAAAACAATACCACAAATATCCAATGGAATGACATCAAGCTCTACCTCATCTATAAAGTTTACAGTGATGGAAAATCTAAGTTTACACATTTTTGTCACATGCAATTTGGAATTGTCACATATCCAATCTAGAGGATATGGTTTAGGATGAGGAGTAGTTTCCAAATGAAATTTATTGACAGTGTCTTCAGAAATGAGGTTTTCTTGAGAACCAATATCAAATAGAGTATTTATCTTGGTATGCTTTGAAATTACCATTATATGGAAAAGATCTATTCTTTCTTTTTCTTGTTGAGTTTAATTGAGGCTACTACTTGAAGAACTAGTACTGGCAATAGAGTCCTTACCTTGAAAACCCATGGCTGCGATTTTTGTTTCATCTTTCGAATCAGATCCTAAATCATGTTGTATAGTTGCAGCAGTCTTTGGTTTCGTTTTGTTGTTGAAAGTTTTGGGTCTCATTTTAGGATGAAGTTTCCAACAATGGTATTCATCATGACCATCTTTTGAACAATGTTTACATGTGAGTTTTTCTCCCTCTTTCTTGAATGAATCATTCTTCTTTCCATTTCCTTTGAATTTCCTCTTTCCTTTGTCTCCATTGTAAAATGGCTTATGGATTCCCTCTTGAGGAGTATTCTTCCCTCTTGCTTCCAAATGAGTTTCCTGTACACAAACTTCATATAGATTTGTAGGGTTAAACATGAGAATTGTGTGTCTCAAATAACTATGCAATGCTCCAAGGTATTTCAATAAAGTTTCTTGAGAACAAAAATCAATACCCAAAATCAAATCTCTTCTCCTAAATTCTTGAGTGTAGCGTTGCACATTTTCCCTTTAGCTTGCCTAAAGTTTTTCCAATCCATGATAGATTTTTTCATGTATGATAATGGATAAAATTGCCTTTTAATTGCAACAATAAAATCATTCCAAGAGGATAAAACTCTACCATGCTTCTTCATGTTCTCTTGAGTTTTGGCTTCCCACCAAATGAGTGCTGCACTTTCCAATCTAAGAGAAGCAAGCTGAATCTTAGTTTGATCATATTGGATTCTTTGTATCCTATAATACACTTCAATTTGATGAATCCAGTTATCCATTTTATTTGCATTTACCTCTCCAATGTACATAAGAAATTCAAACTTAATATGAAGCTTAAGAAAAGGAGTTTGTGGAGGAATTTTACCATGTTATTTTGGAGAATTTGGAGGTGGTTGTGAAATGGTAGAGGAAGTGGAATATGGAGGTGAAGGAGGTGGAGTATCACCATTTCCTCCATTTCCTTTTGGAGTCTTATAACCATTATCCTCATAACCTCTTGGAGGATTGGAGCTTTCTCCTTGCAACCTTGAATTCATTTCCTCAAATAAAACTTTCACCATTTCTGTCATATCATAAAAATATTTTCTGAAAGTTTCCTCTTCTAAAGTAAGAATTTCATGACTCTCCTCATGAGCCATACTTGGTTAATGCCTCCTTGAAGGTTGAGGCGAATGTATTGTTTTCCTTCTTGAAAGTTGAGAAATTTTCTTTACAAGTTTCCCTTCTCCTCTTGTGACCTTCAAGCTTGTAAGCATAAAAAAAAAACACTTGTAATCAATCAAACCCTCAAAAACCTTTGATTTGATACCAACTTGATCTGAAAATGAAAAAGGTTTGTGTATACAAAATTTTGCAAGTGGAAAATGTATGTGTCTTAGGCAATTGGATCAAGTTGCAAGAACATACACTTAATAAGTTTTTACTTAAAATGAAAAACATAAACAATCATAAACAAACATCAAAAGTAAGCACATAACATAACAAAATGATAAAGGAGTTCACCCCTCTCTTGGGCTACATCTACTGGTCCAACTTCCAATGGATCACTTTCATTATATGCTCAAAGTGTTAAAATCAGTACTCTACAATGCTCATATGCAAAATAGATGGCTCCAATGGCTCCAAAATGTCCAAAACCCCTAGTTGGGCTCTTTCTGCACCTGGATTGACCAAAAAATAGAGAAAATACAACTCCTAGAATTTTTTCCCAATAACTTGTTGTCTCCGCTTACCAGAATGCAAACACAGTCATCCAACCCCGACCTCTGCGTGATTTCCTGTCCAAAAACCTAGCCCACGCACCACACATAGTTGTGTGCTAGTTTGTCGCACAGTTAGCGCAATTGGCGCCAACTTCCCCAAAGATTTTGGTCGCATGGCCCCATGTGTCCAAGTGTTGGCTAAATTTACATGCTCGTCGGCTAGTCCTGTCGGATTTCCCCGCATTGCTGGTCGTATGGGAGTCTTGGTGTGTGACCACGGCCTGGGGCTTAGCCCGACCCCTTTTCCTCCTGACCAAACTATAGTTCAAACTTTTATACAGGTTGAACCATTATGGGTTAAGAACTAACTGGTAGGTGGGATGGTGGCCCGACCTACGTGAATAATTTCCCTTTTCCAGTGGTCACAGGTTCGACCCCCATGGAGCCAAACAAAAATATTTTACCAATGGATGGGGGTGCCATGTGGAGGCCCTTGAGTGGGCCACGTGGAACCCATATATTGGTCCACTAAACGAACATGTGTCGACCATTGGTTGGTCCATGTCATACCTCTGCATGGTCAACCTTCAACACCACCACCTTCGATGTCAGCCTACCAAGTCACCTTGCCATGCCAATTGTACGGTCGTACAGACTGTACGGTCAACTTCCGCATGGCATGTACGGATTGTATAGTCAACAATTTGTCATGTTTGGAAAAATGGATAGAACGCTATATCTCCCTCATATGAACTTCGTTTTATCCCGTTCAAGTTGCATTGGGATCATGAGGATGAGATCTATGCAATGAATCTATTTTCGAGCAATTTATAACACTTTGAATTTTGAGATTTTTTTTGATCCCCTTGATCACACCAAAATTGACATGACATGTACTATCCATCTAGAATAGTCTTACCTGAAAATATAATGATATTCATACCTTTATAACTCAAACAAACTTGAGTCCCTTAATCACACCTTTCGACTCTCCAAGGGTTGACATCAATATACAATATCACTCTCCAAGGGTTGACATCAATGACAACCAACAATCCAAACCAACTGTCCATCAACCTAAGCCAACTGTCTGAAAAATAGTGGGGCACATTTATCAACATCAAACATACATATAGAACCATAGAAAGACAAACAATAAAAATTAGCAGTAAATACCAGTTCTATAGCATAGAATGCCAACAATAAAAAATACCCAGCAAACCAACAATAAATAGTATCGAACCAACAATAAATGATGTTCCAAAACCAACAGTAATACCATATCCAAACCGTATCTAATCCAATGGAGAATTGTGTCCAAAACAATTTCCAATATCAGGTTTGCAATAAAAACCAACAGTAAAATCCTCAAGGGGTGATGGTACAACTTAAACCATAACAGAAGCACAAGATCTAATTTACTGATATTGTTAGAACAAGTCAACCCAATAATATCCTAGCTAAATTTAGGGCTGCTACAACAACTAAAAACAACAATACTGGTCTAGAATATAAGATGTAGCATGTCCCCTCTACTGCCTGGAACTTCATTAATTCTCTAGCTTGTAGCACCTCGTGTTTATCTCCCCGGGCTATTCAATTCTTCCACAGTCTCAATTATTCCCCACAGACCCTCGGTCCTCAGTAAAGATGCTTGATCTCTCCTTAGGAGGATGGATTAGTTGTTCGAACCCTCCACTAACTCTTCTAGTATTCTCCTCGATGACTTGACCCTGCAAAGATACTTCCACCAACCCTCGTAGTGCCTTCTTAAGCCGTCGGTCAAATAGTTTGGTGTCTCTTGTTGCTGAGATAGGGTTTGAACTCTCCTAAATTAGTTAGATGAGTGTGAGACCCTCACCTTTTTGGATGTAGCTATGACATCTTGATTAGAACATAAGGAATAATGAGGATATCCAATAACAATTGATCTAGGGTGATCCCTTGGCTCCAATAAAAACTCAGTAACATATTGAGGGTTTACCAACCCTTCACAAGCTGAGGCAATTCCTCCCAAAGAGAAAAGAGAAACTTCCCAAATGAATTCTTGATGAAACGAAAAACTAGGATGAGCTAGGGTGAGACTAGACCATAGAACCTCACAAAGAATGAGGTTAAACAACCCTATAAAAGGGCCTGATCTAGTCGCCTCCAAGTTAAAGACAAAGGTCATCCAAATCCCAATCGTACCCCTCCAAATGAACCTCCTTTTCCTTATATAGTTTTGATTTCCTCCTTTGTGGGTTACTTACTCTTCAAGTTAGGTGTCTTTCCTTTAATTAATCCTAAAGTCACCCCACAAACAAATCATTTCCCCTTTGGTAGCTTTATTCAACCCCCATGACTCCCTTTCTGTGGGGCTATCACCTATAGGGACCCCCCTTAGACTAATATTCCCTCCTCTTATGATTTAAAAAGGGAGGGGACATGCCAATCCTTCCTTCCTGAGATTTGTCGTTCTCAAGCAATCGCAAACCTGGATGTTGCAAAATATGTCTTCTCTCCCATGTGACATCCTCTACTGGCCAATCTCTCCACCTGATATGATACTCCCTGATTACTTTGGTCCTCAGTCTCCCCTCTTGGACATCCATAATCTCCTTGGCAGTGAACAACATACGTCCCCTCTCGTATAATGGAGGTAACTCAGTGGGAGTAGTAACATGTGGTCCCCATGTCCTCTAGAGGCATGATGCATCGTAAATACCACATCCCTTTGTCAACTCTAGCTCGTATTCTATGTCTCTAGCTCTCTGAATCACCTTGAAGGGACCAAAAGGGCATGGCCTCATCCTCTTAGTGCCATCTCTCCTCAATCGAGACAGTCTAAGTGGTTGCACTCTCAAGTACACCACATCTCCGATTTCAAACCTATGCTCCACCCTGGGTCTATCCACACACATGCTCTATCGATCATGGGTGGTCTGTAAGCTATCATGGGTGGTGTCACTGCAATTATTTCCCAAATGTAACCATTCAATCCATGACCTCACGTAGTCATGCAAGTAACTCTCAGTTCTTCGGTCTACCACCATCGCCTGACCAACTGTTTGAAGATAATCACTAATGTTGGGATTCAATCCTGGTTGTTGATCTGATCAAACTCTGTCGAGGAGGTAGCTAAGTCATCCTTGCTGCCCCATACTCACATGTGATCACTGGAAAGTGCATGAGACTTGTTGGATGGTCAATCAATATTCTCTGCAACCTCAGTGAATCCATGTTTTAATCTATCCACAAACTCCCCCATCCTTGTCATAGAATGGGCAAGGACCGCATCAACCCGACCTGAAGAGTTTTCCTTGAATTTATCTGTTGCCACGTCATACACTCACCCATATGTCCTGACACATCGTCTTCTAACTCCCTCCATGTACAACTCTCTCGGACTTTCTCATGAGTGGTGAAGTCACCGGGGTCCCAAACTACCCTGTATGATACGAAGCACCATCCACCCATAGCACTGATCTTCCCAATGCTCACAAAATAACCTATCAGACTATCCCGATGAGCTAAGCAATCATATACTGTCGAGGCTTGGTCAACTCCTTAGAATATTGTTCCTCCAAGAAACCACTCATACGCACCCTAAGAATAAACCCTGGAGAACACAAACTGACCATTCCATCTATGTCAATTGCCTTGCTATCCACAACTGTGATCCTAGGGTCCCAGGCTAAATGCAGAGAGGAACCATCATGCTGAGGCTACATCCCTCCAACCATCACCATCTAACCACCATGCTCAAACTGTGTGTTCCTCTTCTGGAACCCCCTATCATGGATCATACTCGGTCAAGATATCTCAATGAAGTCAACACCTGTCAATCCACGACTATCCTCGATCCTGGGCATCCCGAAGAAAAAAAAAACTCCACAACTCCTCTCACCTCATTCCCATCATGATGCATACTAATAACTACCTCGACTCTGTCAGTCATCAATCTAATTTGAAGAAACCCATCACTATGATGAATTCCTGTATCCCACCACCATACTAGAAGTCTACCACTCCCAATGTTTGTTGTTGAAAAGTTTGGGAACTGCTCCAATAGAGTCTGAAACTCCCACTGTGCACCATGTACATTGATCAACAAGTCCCAATGGATGGTCTCTGCTGCTCATACAAGGCTATCTATCCCACTCAAGTGGCTCAGGGATTCCTCCCATGTCCTGTTGTGACTGTCTGATTCTTTGATCATAATCTACTAACGTCCTTGATGAAGCTCGATCACCAAGGCATGTTCTTCTCCTCGAGGCTCACCCATCCACTCTTCGATCCCGGGTAACCTTAAATCAATGGTATCTTTGAGACCTCTGTCAGGAGGTCTCCTTGGAGGCAACGCTCCAAAGCCCCACTGCACACTATTGTATTCTAATGTAGTCCACTATAGACTTTCGCACACCATTATGTCCTCCTGTGCCATCTGATGTCCCCTATGCACTATTGTCCCCAACAATATATTGATGATGGTTGCATCTGTATCCCATATAGTGGTCCACTAAACTGACATGTGACACCCATATATTGGTCCACTAAACTGACACGTGTCTACCACTGGTTGGTCCATGTCATACCTTTACATGGTCAGATTTCCATGTCACCACCTACCATGTCAGCCTACCAAGTCACCTTGCCATGTCATCTGTACGGTCAGCTTCCACATGGCCTATACGAACTGTACAATCAACAATTTTTCATGTTTGAAAAAATGGATAGAATGCGATAACTCCCTCAAATGAACTTTGTTTTATCCCATTCAATTTGTGTTGGGATCGCGAGGATGGGATCTACACAATGAATCCATTTTCGATCAATTTCGAACATTCTGATTTTTGCACATTTTTTGTATCCCCTAGATCACATCGAAAATGACATGACATGTACTATCCATCTAGAATATTATTACCTACTAATATACTGATATTTGTACCTTTATACCTCAAACAAACTTGATACCCTTAACCACACCTTTGGGCTCTCCAAGGGTTGACATTAATGTACAATATCACTCTCCAAGGGTTGACATCAATGACAACCAACAATCCAAACCAACTGTCCATCAACCTAAGACAACTGTCTGAAAAACAGTGGGGCACATTTATCAACATCCAACATACGTATAGAACCATATAAATATAAAAAATAAACATTAGCAGTAAATACTAGTTTTGTAGCATTGAATACCAACAATAAAAAGTACCCAACAAACCAACAATAAATAGTATCAAACCAACAATAAATGATGTTCCAAAACCAACAGTAAGACCATATCCAAACCATATCTAACCCAACATATAATTTTATCCAAAATAAAGTCCAACATCAGGTTTGCAATAAAAACCAGCAGTAAAACCATCAAGGGTTGTTGGTGCAACTTAAAACACAACAAAATCACAAGATCTAATTTACTGATGTTGTTACAACAATTCAACCCAACAATATCCTAGCTAAATTTAGGGTTGCTATAAAAACTAAAAACAATAGTACTAGTCTAGAATCTAAGATGTAACATGTCCCCTCTGCTACCTGGAACTTCATTAATTCTCTAGCTGTTAGCACCTCATAGCTGTCTCCCCGGGCTATTCAATTCTTCCACAGTCTCAATAATTCCCCACAGAACCTTGGTCCTTAGTAAAGACGCTTGATCTCTCCTTAGGAGGACATATTAGGGGTTTGCCCCCTCCACTGACTCTTCTAGTATTCTCCCTGATGACTTGACCTTACAAAGATACTACCGCCAAACCACCTAGTGCCTTCTTAAGTCCTCAGTCTAACAATCTAGTGTCTCTTGTTGTCGAGATAGGGTTTGACTTCTCCTAAATTAGTCAGATGAGTGTCTGACCCTCACTGTTTTAGTTGTAGCTATGACATCTTGATTAGAACCAAAGGAAGAATGAGGATATTCAATAGCAATTGAGCTAGGGTGATCCCTTGGCCCCACCAAAAACTCAGCAACAGATTGAGGCTTTACCAACCCTTCACAAGCTGAGGAAACACCTCCCAAAGAGAAAAGGGAAACTTCCCAAATGAATTCCTAATGCAACAAAAAACTAGTGAGACTATCCCACCGAACCTCGGGAAGAATAAGGTTAAACAACCCTGTAAAAGGGCTCGAGACATTCACCTCCAAGTTAAATAAAAAGGTCATCCAAATCCCAATCGTACCTCTCCAAATGAACCTCCTTCTCGTTATATAGTTTTGATTTCCTCCTTTGTGGGTTACTTACTCTTCAAGTTAGGTGTCTTTCCTTTAATTAATCCCAAAGTCACCCAACAAACAAATCGTTTCCCCTTTGGTATATTTATTCAACCCCCACATATCCCTTTCTTTGGGGCTATATCCTATGGGGATCACTCTTAGACTAATACACCCTCCTCTTATGATGTCAAAAGGGAGGGGACATAACAATCCTCCCTTCCCGATATTTCTTGTCCTCAAGCAATCACAAACATGGATGCTGCAAAATATGTTTGCTCTCCCATGTGGAATCCTCTACTGGCCAATCTCTCCACCTGATGTGATACTCCCTGATTAATTTTCTCCTCAGTCTCCCCTGATGGACATCCATAATATCCTTGGGAGTCAACAACATCCGTCCCCTCTCATCTAATGGAGGTAACTCAATGGGAGTAGTAACCTGTGGTTCCCATGTCCTTTGGAGGCATGATGCATGGTAAATACCACATCCCTTTGTCAACTCTATATCATATGCTATGTCTCTAGCTCTATGAATCACCTTGAAGGGATCAAAAGGGCATGGCCTCATCCTTTTAGCGCCACCTCTCCTCAATGGAGACAGTCTAAGTGGTTTCACTCTCAAGTACACCACATATCTGATTTCAAACCTATGCTCCACCCTGTGTCTGTCCACACACATGCTATGTCGATCCTGGGTGGTCTGTAGGCTATCATGGGTGGTGTCACTGCAATTCTTTCCCAAACGTAACCACTTAATCCATGAACCCACGTAGTCATGCAAGTACCTCTTAGTTCTTCATTCTACCACCATCGCCTGACCAACCGTTTGAAGATAATCACTAATTCTAGGAGTCAATCCTGTGCTTGCTTATCTGATCAACCTATGTTGAGGAGTTATCTTAGTCATCCTTGCTACCCCATACTCCCATGTAATCACTAGAAAGTGCATGAGCCCTATTGGATGGTTAATCAATATATTCTACAACCTTAGTGAATCCGTGTTGTAATCTATCCACAAAATCCCCCATCCTTGTCCTAGAATGGGAAAGGACTGCATCAACCTGACCTGAAGGGTGTGCCCTGACTTGCTCTGCTACCAAGTCATACACTCACCCATATGTCCTGACACATCATCCGCTAACTCCCTCCATGTACAACTCTCTCAGACTTGCTCATGAGTGGTGAAGTCACCGGGGTCCCAAACTACCCTGTATGATGTGAATCACCCTCCACTCATAGCACTGATATTCCCAATTCTCACAAAAGAACCTATCATACAATCCTTGATGAGCCAAACAATCATAAACCAACGAGGCTAGATCAAATCCTCATAATACTATTCCTCCAAGAAACCACTCATACCCACCCTAAGAATAAACCCTAGAGAACAAAAACTAACCACCCCATCTATGTCAACTACCTTTCTATCCACAACTACAATCCCAGGGTCCCAGGCCAAATGCAAAGAGGAACCATCGTGATTGATCCAGGGGATCAAATTTTTCTCAAAATTCAAAGTGCTCGAAATCGCTTCAAATCGAACGGGAGCGTAGGCCTCGTCGTCATGAACCCAACGCAACTTGTTTGGGTTCAAACGAACGTTGGATGAGAGAGATATCACGTTCTGTTCAAAATGACAAATAGGCAAAAAAAATGTGCTGACTGTACAGTCCGTACGGATGCTGACATGGCAGGACCGTACGACACATGGTAAAGCCATATGACACATGGAAGGGCCATACGACACGTGGCAGGTGTTGGTTGGCAGGATTGTGGATGAGTTGGCGTATGACACGTGTCATTGATGGTGAATGAAATGCTGACACGTGGCCCACTCAATGGCCGCCACGTGTTACCCTAGCATTGGTTTAAAATTTATGTTGTTGGCCAGATTCGATCCCACGACCTCTGGGCAGGGGTAACGCTTTGGGAAGGGCTGCCCAACTAGCGTGCCCACAAGTGTTTCTTATTATACATATGTGAAAATATATATATATAAATTGCAATAGTTTTGGTATGGGGTGCAGTCCGGGCCGGGGCTTAGCCCTCGGCCCCCGGTCATGTGTGTATACAATATAACCACTGGTTCACGCGTCTGATCTGTTACCATATGGTTTAAAATGTGGCCCTTTTTATGTATTGCGCGTGGTCATATGGTGTTTCACATGCCCACGGTCCTAGGCGGTTAGGGGCTAGCGCGTAGCCGTCTTACAGTTCGCACCGGTTGTGCGGTTGTGCCCGATGCTGGTTTTTACACATATATGTGCATGGGGGCTAGGTTGAAAAGCAAGAGGTGCATTTTGGCGATCCATATACAACAAGTTTGAAGGGGAACTTCTAGGAAGCCTATCTTCTTCAAGTTTTGGCCAAACGAGGTGTCGAAAAAGCCCAACTAGGGGTTTTTGGACATTCTGAAGCCATTGGAGCCATCTATTTGTCATTTTGAGCATTGTAAAGCACATATTTTAGCACTTTGAGCAAATAATACAAAAGATCCATTGGAAGCTGGACTAGGAGATGTAGCCCAAGAGAGGGGTGAACTCCTTTATCATTTGTTGTGTTATGTGTTTTCTGTTCACTGTTATTTGTTGTTGTTTATATGCATCTTAAATGTGTAATTTCTATAAAATTTGTGTTTGCAAAATTGATCCATTTG
>SNQJ01S0100419.1:30881-50402 GCA_010110895.2 Picea sitchensis | reverse complement strand
AAATATGCCATCTTCTTCTAGGAGAAGTGCTTCTTTCGACATCTCATCAACTTCCTTGTCATACAACCTATCAACTTCCTTGTCATACAACCTGTATATATGTTAAGCCTTTATTTGATCAAAGCTCTCACTCAAAGCTCAAATTCTTGACATCCAAAGCTGCAAACATCACCTCAAGGTTACATTTATTAGTATACCAGTCTATAATAATCTTCGAGTCTCCAACTAGCTGAATCCTATAAAACTTTTTGTAGCAAGCAAAATAGAGTATGCACCACAAGGCAAGTAGTTCCCCTTTTGTATTGATACCATTTCTACAGTTCATCTTTATTTTATCTAAAAAGGGACATTTTATAATTTTATCATCTTATTTTATTTATTATTTTCTTTATTATTTTATCATCTTCTCCATAACCATAATACATATTGATAGATTTATATGTAATATGTAAATCTTATTTTATTTATTATTTTCTTTATTATTTTATCATCTTCTCCATAACCATAATACATATTGATAAATTTATATGTAATATGTAAAGAACACTCCAATTTTTTTCATCAGTAAACAATCAAAGCACATTGCCTTAGCTCATTGTATATATATCACTTTCAATTTTTTCATAACTAAGTAAACAATCAAAGCACATTGTATATGTAAGACGTGGATATTAAACTATTGCCATGGAAATATTTATTAGTTCATTTCCAATATACAGAAGTCGTCTGTGCTTCCACCATCAATAACACATGCGGGCATTCACATCAATTATTATATCAACGACTCCTCTCCCCGAACGGGGTTTTTCCATGTTAAAGTGAATAACTACAACGAAGATATATTAAAATGCAGTGATTAGAAACCATATATTTTAATTGATTTCTACATGTATAGCTTTGAACAAGGAAATAAGATTTCATTGCTATATAGAAACATGGTTTTTTATTATAAATGACAAAGATATACACGGAGTAACAAAAATCTTTCAAGTCGGATATAATTTATGGGCTAAAACCTCTTTCCCGTAATTACCATTATGGGCTACACTTAGAAAGTTTTGTACTTCTTCATTGATAGATTTCCGGTGAACGTAAACAATTTTTATCTATTCTAGTTTCACATCATTCATAAAATTTTAAATTGCACAACTCTACAAACATATGAATTGCACAACTCTACAAACATATGAATTGTTTAGCAATGCATAAGTTGGTACAGTAATGCATAAGTTGGTACAGTAAAGAAGGTAACAAATCCAGGTGCAAATATGTGATCGAGCTTAAGATTCTTACCTCAGCAATCGAGATGAGAACAAACGACTGGTTGGAAGCCTGCAGGGTGGTTCCATCGACTTGTACTTGATGGTTGGAAGCTTGCGGGGCAATTCTGTCGACATGTACTTCATGCATGAAATCGACTTGAGCTTTCGTTTTCCTTACCTGATAATGGCCTAACTTGATATCTTGCCGTGCCATCCGTGCTAGGCTGTGAAAGGGAAGCAGCAATGGCTTAGAGAATATGGGCTCACCTTAGGAAAATGGGCTCAAAGGTGAGTGCAAGCAAAACTTCATCAATGGCTGGAAAATGCAATATGCTTAGACGCATGTATGCAAGTCACCACGTTACGAGGTATCGACTACACCTACCCTTGACTCCAGCGTCCCTTGACTGCCGTGCACAATGTCAGGGAACAAGCACCGTCCCTATTCGTTAATCATAAAATTTGTAGTTTTTTTTTATAAATTGATTTTTAACTCTTACAAATAGATTTTAAAAATTTGAACACACCGAGGGATTAATGTCATATCAAGCTGGTTTTAGCCAATGAATAATTTGTTATAAAAGATTAAAAAATTAGATAAATGTATTGTTTTTATAAAAAGAATTCAAATAAAAAATATATAAAAAAAATTAAGGTATAATTGACCAATTTAATAGGATTTTAACTTTACAGGTTGCTATAGTAACTGCTTTGGCAGGTGCTAATAATAATAGTAATAAGGAAAATAGCTCCATAAGAGCTAGTCCCTACCATCTTGAATAAATGTAATCTTTGCCTAAATATATTAAATGGCATTAAATTCGCACTAACAAGGATTGTATTTTATTTTGTTAATATTTATTTGGTGCATTAAATGTTAGAGAAATTTTAATTTTGTACAAGTTATATTTTATATACGAAGTAATCTAAATATCATATGAAATGAAACCAGAAATGCTATGTTAAATTAGTTACATCAAAAACTTGAAAAAATATCTGAATTATAAGATACAAACATTTTCAACAAACAAGGATAAGACTTTTTCTAGATTTAATTTTGTATTTGTTACAAAGTTTAATTGTTAAAAAAAAAACATGACAATGAATGCAAATATAACATTATTAAAATAAAATAATAAAATATATTAAAAAATAATCTAAATATCATATGGAATGAAAGCAGAAATGCTATGCTAAATTAGTTACATCCAAAACTTGAAAAAATATCTGAATTATAAGATACAAACATTTTCAACGCACAAGGATAAGACTTCTTATGTTAAATTAGTTACATCCAAAACTTGAAAAAATATCTGAATTATAAGATACAAACATTTTCAACGCACAAGGATAAGACTTCTTCTAGATTTAATTTTGTATTTGTTACAAAGTTTAATTGTTAACAAAAAAAAATGGCAATGAATGCAAATATAACATTATTAAAATAAAATAATAAAATATATTGAGAAGTAATCTAAATATCATATGAAATGAAACCATAAATGCTATATTAAATTAGTTACATCAAAAACTTGAAAAAATATATTTGTTACAAAGTTTAATTGTTAACAAAACAAAAATGGCAATGAATGCAAATATAACATTATTAAAATAAAATAATAAAATATATTGAGAAGTAATCTAAATATCATATGAAATGAAACCATAAATGCTATATTAAATTAGTTACATCAAAAACTTGAAAAAATATCTGAATTATAAGATACAAACATTTTCAACGCACAAGGATAAGACTTCTTCGAGATTTAATTTTGTATTTGTTACAAAGTTTAATTGTTAAAAACCAAACCATGGCAATGAATGCAAATATAATATTATTAAAATAAAATATATGTTAAATTAGTTACATCAAAAACTTGAAAAAATATCTGAATTATAAGATACAAACATTTTCAACGCACAAGGATAAGACTTCTTCGAGATTTAATTTTGTATTTGTTACAAAGTTTAATTGTTAACAAAAAAACATGGCAATGAATGCAAATATAACATTATTAAAATAAAATAATAAAATATATTAAGTAATTTGTATATAAATAAAATAATAAATTATAATTATTTTTATATAAATTATAATTATGTAAATTTTTATAATAATAATATAACATTATTAAAATAAAATAATAAAATATACATTATTAAAATAAAATAATAAAATGTATTGAGCAATTTGTATATAAATAATAAAATAATTATTAAAATAAAATAATAAAATATATTGAGTAATTTGTATATAAATAAAATAATAAATTATAATTATGTAATTTTTTTTTAAGTAAAAAAGAAAGTTCTTGTTATATTAATTGGAAAAAATTACAGTTGTACTTAGGCTACTATCCATTGTGCTAATGGAGCAGAAGCCAAAATAGACCATTTGCCCTCATTTATTTGGAGAAGCGAGGAAGCTAGGCTGAATATTTAGCACTCAATCCTTCCCAGAGAGCAGGCTCTTGGGGTTTCATTGTCTGAACTATGACTATTGTCTTGCAAAAAAATAAAAAAAAAATGAAACATGCACCCTTGAGAACTCTAAAAGTTGAGACTAGAATCTTAATCAAGACCATGGTAGTTACCCGGTGGAGTCATAGGTGGCATCTGCATCCTAAGCATTTTCCTTCGATGGCATCACGAAAATTTACGCACAAGTTGGGCATCTCTTCCCTGATGACACATTGGAGAAGGTGTCATATAGCATATCAATACATTGGCTGATGAGAATGCCACGGTGGACATGGTCCGCCATCTGGCCCCGCAAATCAAACAACAATTCAAGGTTCTCTGAGTGGAATAGAGATGAAAGGTGGGATACACCCAGGTGATTACATGGATGATATGGGAGGTGGCGTGAGGACCGTGTCACCCTCCCTCGTCGTGTCTCCCTATTGCATTTCCTCGACCTCGCTTCAAGCCGCTTCTCTATGTTGCTCCGTGGCTGCTTCCCTATCAGCGCCCTCAATCCATTCACCTTCCATGTCATCATCTGAGGTGAGTCCAGTTGTGGGAACTGTTGTCTGAGAGGCCATCTCTTCCGAGATCTCCTCCTCTATGAGGCAGGAGAGGAATTCTTCCGGTTCCTGCACATTCTTGCGAGCTTGTTGATTTTCAGTACTAGTCATGGAGGCCTCCTCTCAAAAAATCACTTGGTGGGTTCCAATTGTCAGGCACCATAAAGAGGAAATGCTCTAGGGGAACTTGAAATGGCTCCTCCAGGATAGCTTCTTCAATATAGGCCATTGGCCCCTCTGGGATAACTTCTTCAATAGATGCCCTGAAAGGTGTTCTGAGCACAAACCTTCTACACACGATTTGGGTCCTAGCCATGCAGAGTGCTCATTCCATCATTTGGAGCCTCCTCCTTGAAGGAGACAAGACATGCAGAAATGAACCACCGGTCGTAGCTTCAGTTCGCGTCAATCAAGGTGAAAAAGCGGTAGAAGCGTGTAAGGATGGAGTACTCAACATGGCTCGTTCTGAGAGTTGGTCTGCCGAGTGGGATGAAATGGAAGAGAAAAGAATGGCAGGGTGCAACAAAGAGGGAGGTTGGCGAAGTCCAACTCCATCTAAAGTCCATGTAAATGTTGCATAGCTGGATGAAAACTGCTTGAGGCAGAGTCCTCTTTCGGGTGAGAGTGAACGTTTGACTCCATCCCTTAATCTTGGGGATGGGATTAGAATAACCCTCATTTATGGCCGGGGCAGCTTTGCTCAGGTTTCTCCCTTTGGTCCAGTGGCACCCCATTCGGGTGTAGTAAGTTTTTGTTGGTGAGGTCTTGGAAATGTTTCGAGAGATCATTGCAGGCATAAGTTTGAGCCTTCCAGTGAATATATTCCATCTTGGTGTTGATTCCTTCATTTGCTAGGAAATCTTCTACCTTGTTTGCTTCCTTTTTGATGCGAGAAGGGATAATGATAAGGTTTGGGATAGAGGAGGCGATCATAAAGTCTTTCAGTGGTACTCAGAGAGATTCCAATGGGAGAGATTTATGAAAGGGTGTTCTCCATGAAGGATTTTGGTTATAAGTTGGATGATAATTTGAGAGTCCCCCTCCGATGACCCTTTAGTGTGATTGTCAACTTCTACCTTGGAGCTCTTAGTAGACTTAGAGTTCAATGCATTTGTTTGTATTTATCCTTACGGGGAAACTGCACAAAGGTGAAGGGATATACATGTTGAGTTTCTCAGAATTGTCCCTATAACCCGCTGGCCTGGGTTGCCTTTTGAGGCATCGTCAAAATTGATATTTATGAAGCTCGTTGGAGGTGGGGACCAAATTCTTGGGCTACAAGGAGGGTGTATCACTGTAGTTGTGGAGGCCTGATTATGCATGCTAAGATTCCAATTTTGAACGATGCTCCTCTCCTCTGGATTGCAGATCAGGTCGTCTGGGGTCCACGACTTACTTTTGATTGTTTCATGGATAAAAGTACTCCAAATTGAGAATTTGGAGGGAATATTTTTGAGGGAAAATCCCCTTTTCGCTGCTTTCTCCTTCTATATCCATGAGAGGTGAAACTCGAGAGAAAGGCTGCCAAATATGCTCAAAAGGTGGATTGTGGAAAGAGATCAAGCCCCATTTCTCTAAGGTATCCCTGGCACTGTTTCTGTTTCAGTTAGAGCAATGCATTGTTTGGGATCCTAGGTCCAGACTATTCATGGTGAAAGTAACTATTGAGGAGAAGGTGTTCCATTGTTTTCCCTCTTGTTGTTGGCGGAGGTGCAGTTGATGAATATAAAATTGCACATGAGAGGTTGTCCGAGGTGGGGAGTGGGACTTTAGCAAGAGCCGATATTGAAACTTTAGACGGAGGAGGTTCAAATTCTTCTCGGATGCTCTCCCTTAGCATGATCTTGGTGGTTCCCATGGGATGATAAGGCTTCCTTGGTGAAGTTTTGTTGGAGTAGCTTCATCTAAAAGAATGTGGACCTTCGGTGGGATTTTCCTATAGCTTGGGGCTTTCCGGTCTGTGAATCCACTATGAGAGTTGAAGTTAGTGTTTTCTATTCTCCATTCATATAAATCGTGTTCTCCATAACATTCTCCATAGATCTTTGACCCATTGGAACGCTTATTGTTGTAGTGCTTTCTTGAGGGGGCTAAGTTCTTCCAGATTGAATAGGGGTGTTTGATGTTGTCAGGAGTTCTGCCAGAATAGTGCACTTTCCCAGTTCTTGATTTCCCAAAGGCATGCCACGGACTAGAAGATTGATTTTCAAGCGGTGTTCAGATGTTGGAGCCTTGGTTGGTCGATACCATCGGATTAACTAATCGGCCCGGTGGAGTAGGAGGCATGCTACATTTCTAGAGTTGTGCCCATAGTTTAGTGGGATTCTTGAGCCATCACCACCACATTTTAGCTCCCATGACTTGATTTATCTTTCAAGGGTCATGAAGACATAGGCCGCCTAGATTTTTGGGTTTCCAGAGATTCTTTGAGCTTACCAAAGCCCATTTTTTTGTTAGGAGTATGTCCATTCCATAAGAAATTTCGTTGGAGGCTCCACGAGTTACTCGATAACCGATTTGGGCAGAAGTAGAAAGGAGTAGGTAAGCGGAGCTTGCATAAGCTTGACAAGGAGGACTAGTTGAGAGCCATAATGTTTAGAGGTCTGAAGGTCTAGTTAGTGAGCCTGTGGGAGATGGATAAGAGTAGGTTGTTCCAAGAAATAGAGCACGCTGTCTCTCCCGTGAGGAGGATGCCTAGGTAGTTAGACGAAAGGGAGCTCTTGGAACATACCTAGGAGGTGGGAAATATGATTTTGGACAACGATTGATGTGTTGAAGAAGTAGAGCTTGGATTTGTCAAGGTTAAAATCCATGCCTGAAGCTTCCGCAAAGTATGAAAGAATGGAGTTGAGCTTGTAGGCTTCCATGGCGTTGTGGGGGTGTTCCGCCGTGGGGTGTCATCGACAAACTAGTTGTGATAGTGCGGAGTTGGAGATTGTGGAGGTGGCTGAGGGAGCCCTTCTCAAAAATCCACGACCTTGATGCTGGCGTCCTAGTCCTTCAACCATTGGGACAAAGAGGAAAGGGGAGAGAGAGGGGTTTCTTGTATGATGCCTCTGAGTGGGGAAAACGGTTGGGATGGGACTCCATTGACCAATATTGATAAAAAGGGCGAAGAGGTGAGCTTGAGGATCCAGTTCAACCAAATTTTATCAAAGCCAAAGGAGCTTCGAGCATGGAAGCCGAAAGTGTTACCAACAGATCCTATCGAAAGCTTTTGAAAGGTCGAGTTTGATGAGAATAGTTGGGATTTTGGTCGTCTTTAGAGAGTGTATTACCTCGTGAGCAAGGATGATGTTGTCCATGATAAAGCCCTTCCACATAGCCTACTTGTTCTTTGGAGATGACGAAGGGGAGGATTGGCTTTAAGCGTGTGGCTATTACCTTAGTGATTATTTTGTAGATGGCCCGTTGCAAAGAGAAACTAGTTATCATCTATTTCCATTTATTAGGAATACTTGATATTTTAATTGTCATCTATTTCCATTTATTATGAATTTAACAACATGTGAAAATGATGGAAACAATATTTTTTAATTAAAAATAAATTATAATTTTTTTTAATAAAAATAATTTTTTTTTTAATAATAATAATTTTGGCTCCAACTAAACAATAATAATAATGTTTAATTTAACCTTATGAATCAATCGATAGTGACAAGTAAATAAACAAATGGAATAAAATCAAATTTATTGCTAAATTTTTATAAAAATATCAAAATTCATGGTCTTAATCTTTGTGCTATTCCAAATTATTTTGAAATGGTTGTCACAGTAGTATCCCAATATTATTCATTTATTTTGTTTATATACAAAATGATTTTAGATAGTACAGAGATCAAGTCCTCAAACAAATAAGTTCTTTAATACCAAATCAGTCTTACATTAATACTAAGATACCCTGAATTCTGTAAAAACGTATCACATAACCTGAGCAAACAACGGAGATGAACAAGAAGGGATGTTTTAATGGTAAAATGAGATCAGCCAACCAATGAAATTAAATCGATTTTTTCATCATTTATTTAACCCATAGAAAATAAATAATATTAATAATATAAATATTCTATGCTTCCTTTTTCACGTCGAAGTCATTGATTGAAGTCGTAATCCGCTCTATTACACGTGTATTTGATTCTCATCATACCTCTCCCCTTCCTCATAGTTTTCAACCACGATTTTTTTGGCAACCCTCTATAGATAGCATAATTAATTATATAAAGATTAAATACTGAATATTTTATATTGATACGTGTAGTTGATGCTCATCATACCTCTCCCCTTCCTCATAGTTTTCAACCACGATTTTTTTGGCAACCCTCTATAGATAGCATAATTAATTATATAAAGATTAAATACTGAATATTTTATATTGATAAGATAATAATTAAGATCTAATTAATTTAATGCATTATAAAATATAATGAATATTGATGATAGATAAAGAACTCAAAGTAAATAGTGGGATAATATTACACACAAAATCCGTAGAAGCCATAAAAGATTTGGAAAGAAGCTGAAGGCGGGCGGAGTGCATAATCTAGGTAAATTAGACTTCAATAGGGTATTGTGAAGCCAACTCTCAATTGCTTTAGAAGTAGGAGTTAATTCCACTGACGTTCTCATTGAGTTCGCAGTAGTGAGGATCATTCTTAGGATCCACTCTGGGATAAGCCAAACCTCTTTCCAGCCATCATCCACCATGTGATCAACCTCTTTCCAGCCATCATCCACCCATGTGATCAATGTCGTTGGTGTTTATGCTAGCAGAAGTAATGCTCCTCGCTTGGGGTTGAACACATATGGTTTTGGCTTCTTGTAGCTCGTTGTCTTGATTTGCATGTATATCTCATTGTTTTTTGGTTTCTTGTAGCTTGTCGTCTTCATTTACAGCGATATCTCATTTCAATGGCCTCCTCTTTAAAAAACCATACGGATTATGTCTGTGTGAATTGAGATTGATCATCTGCACATTAGAATGTGTTATATTTTTTCTAGTTTGATTATGTTATTTATCAGGTGATGCCAAGAATGTGCCATAGAGCAGAGGGATGTAGAGCTCGCTCTCTTTCGAATCATTGCTTCAAGCTGAAGTTTATAAGCACTTCTTTCTTTCATTACCTCCAAAGGTAGGTCGACTGAAGGGTTGCTCAAGACCCAATATCTTATCTCGCTCATCAAATTGCTGGGAGAGAGAAGGTAGTTGCGACTGAACTCTCGATCGAAGGGACACAACTGAGAGCTGGAGGACCCTAGAAAGGAAGGCCTAAGGCCTACCTATGAAGGGGGAGCGAAGCCAATTTGGAATGCAACCAATTGTGTCAATGCATCATTTCAAGTGGGACAACTAGACTACCCACCCAACCTGGCAGAGGGAATCATGTGTCGGAATGTCATCCTCAGGGGAAATAAAAGAAATGAATTTGAAATAAAAACACTACCATAAGTAATCGACTTTCCTCTAGTTCCAGCGTGTTAATGACTCTCTTAAGTTCTTTAAGGAAAGGAAATACACTTTAGGCCGGTGCACTAACGGAATTAAAGTAAAATGAAAGATCTCACGGTCTAAATGCAGAGTGCTCATGTTGGGAACACAGTGCGCTTAGCGAGTCAGAACTCTCATCTTCTTGTTCTTTTGAACAGCCTGAGCAACGACGGACACAAGCTGATCTTTCGTGAAAGGATAGACGACTTACTCATTCGTGCAGGTGCTACGAGAAACTCACCATATGCATTAGAAGCTAGACCGAGCAAGCTAGATTTCACAATCAACTGAAGGAGAGCGTAATGCTACCAATTCTTCTGCTTGGGATGATGTTGATTCCATTGGATGAGGATCTATGAAAAACAGAATCCAGGTCAGGGCTCAACACATTTACCTTGTGTTGTAGAAAACATTATTTTCTATAGACCTCTTTTATGCATATATCTATAGACCTCTTTTATGCATATATCTATAACTAGTTCTTTTTGTGCATATGTTCAATATCCTCATGGTTGATGGTTGGATCTTGCCCACCCACTGCAACAAAATCTGCTTAGAAATGTTTTTACAACTTTTTTTACAACTTTGTTTGCAAAAGAATTATTAAATAATGATATAGAGAAAAAGGCACAAAAATAAGAGATTCGTAAACACATAAATTTGCAGACTCACCCTGCTCCAGACATGCATTTGTCTTCGTCCTCTGATTTTCTCATAACATCTCTTTTCTCGGGTTCATCTCCTGAGAATTTAGGAGCACCACCTTTTCCAGTAGATTGAGAGTCCATTTCATGGCTATGCTCATAATCTATATGGCATGTCCCTTCCATCCATATGAGTTGTTCTCACAAATAAGATATTTTGCATTTAAGATATTGAGTTGTCTGTCTGAACTTATTGATTGATCTAACTATCTTCTTTTGAAATTCATGAGTGCGAGGACGATGATTTCAATAAGAAGGAAGAGGGATGACGAGGATGATGAGATGATGCAAAATCAAGCTGAGAAGGCCCATGCTTAACAAGAAGGATGAGGGATGACAGGATGATGAGATGATGCGTAATCACGCTCAGAAGCCCCAGTCTCAGACAAGAAAGACGAGGGAAGACAAAAAGATGATCATGCAGAATGAGGATGAGGCAAGAAGGACGAGGGAAGACAAGAAGATGATCAAGCAGAATGAGGACGAGGCAAGAAAGACGAGGGAAGACAAGAAGATGATCAAGCAGAATGAAGATACAATCAAAGAGAACCACCCTCTGCATGTAGAGGTGGTGAAGACAACAGGATGCATCGACTACAATGTGAGCCTGGAGGGTAACCATGAATGTAAAGGCGATGCAAACAGCAGAATGCATTGACTGCCTTATGAGCCTGCAGGGTAACCAATTCTATAATTGAGTTTTAACTAGCACAACAGCTAAATAATTGCACAACGATAAGATGAAAAGAATACTTAAAAGAATATATTAAATTTTATTATTGATTAACAAATAAAGGTTGAGCTTCATTTATCTGGTGTTAATATTTTAATTTCTGTTAATCACTTAAGTGGAAATCGATTAGCTATCAAAGTAATTTTTAAATAGGATTAGGTAAATGTAAAAAAGTAAATGTACATAAACTGATGTCTTTATAATAGCTAGGAAGTTAATAATTGAAATCACAGCCATTTATTTTGTGTGACTACTAAGAATATTCCAACCATATTTAATCATGTCCATAGAAAACTTATTAAGCACTAAACCCCTATTAAATCTGCCCATTGTCAATAGGTATACGACATTCTGCGTAATTATTTTTTAAATGAATTATAAAATTTCACAAATAGACAAATACTATTTCCCTCCACCATTAGTCCCATCATTATGGTGTGATCCAATCATAAAATGCAAATAAAATTGCTTGAAATTGGAAAAAAAGACTTTTAATTTTAATAAAACATAATTAAAAAAAAAATGTGCCAAAACACATTGATAATATGTGTAAAAGCTCACCAAAACAGACCTATTAATATCTCAGAATGCACCCACTAATAAATTGTTGACTCCGTACCGAAAGTTATAGTCCCTTGGCCAGGTAGGGACTAATAAGAATAAATATCGCAACAACTTACATTAGTGTTTAGCTCATATTGTACAACAGTTCTTGCTATGCGAAAGAGCCAACACTACATTTGCATGTTTCTTTCTTCAGTATTAGCACAAGAAGCCTAATATCCTTGAAATTCTTAATAAGTGAAGGAATGGAATCCCCATAGACCAAAATATGCTATTGTTTTCACCTTGCCTTTCATTTGTTGTTGTTCATATTGTGTGATGCAGGAGCATCGTTGGCAAGCATGCAGAGGCAGGACCACTCAGCACATGGGATTTCTTCCAGAACTTCAACGTTAGTAGCTGCAGCCAATTTTGAAATCCACCTTAACTCAGCGCCAAAATTTACCTTTGGAGGCACACTTGAACTAGTGTCGAATTTTACCCTTTGAGGCATGTTTTGAAGATCGCAAGTGGAACAAGAGTTTCCACTACGGCTCTGGAGTACGACTGGACTAAGATAGCATAGGACAAATTTTAGAGTAGGCAAGTAGCCAGGGGAAACCCTAGAAATATTTTTGAGTTAAGTAGAAGTTTGTACACCCAGATGGGGTTAGCTACAATATAGAGATAAATTAGTTGTAAGAGAGAACTGCGAGTTAGCAGGAGATCTCAGTTTTTGAGTTACTGTAATTTGAATGTATTTTGTAGCCATTTCGACACTTGTGAATATAACAAAAGGAAAATTGAACCAAATACACATTGTATGATCGGTGTTTGAAATTTCCTGATATTTCTGTTCTTATGAGAAAGTGAATGAATCTCTGTGGGAGAGTAGGAAACTCTGAATGTTAGTTTTTCAGTTTCAATTGTTTATCTTAATTTAAAGCTCTGCAAGGTATGCATCGAGCCAGAAGGGAACACAAGGGGATTGGGGGGGGAATTTCTCTGTGAGAAATCCCTTGGATCTAACTTATCGAGATCCCTTAGACTCAAGGAGTGCCCGGGAAATCGAAGTCTGCACTAGACGAAGCTCAGGAGGCAGAGCACTGTTGACTGTCAAATTGCGGTGAAGGGTTAGTATTCGCTTGAGGTGAGACAGGCACACAAATTTCAACATTGCGTATGCCTAGGAGGAAAGACCCATGAGGACCTGAACGAATGCTGGAGAGATTTCGGGGAGGGATGCAAAATCCCGTGAGCCGTTGGATCGAGAGGAGTTGCGAGTAGGTTAGTGGGGAGACCTTTCAATGCCCGACCCTCAGGGGGAATAGTAGCCGTCAGAACCCAATAGATCTGGTTCGTTGATCCCATTTCGGATTTTTGGCTACGAGGAATGCAAAGTGAAATAGATGGGACTCTTGGCCCACAAAACCCTGAAAGGATCCAAACCATCGAATCTTCGGAGGTTGGGAGCTATCGATCTGCAGCGTGGAGTTGTATCGGGTTTTGTCTATTGGGAGTACAAGGGGTGAGAGCAGGGACTCTTGACACACGAAACCCTGAAAGGATCCAGGCCGTCGGATCTTTGAAGGTTTAGAGTCGTTGATCCACGACGTGGGGGTATTTTGGATTTCGATGACCGAGGATACAAAAGGTAAGAGTCAAGACACTTGACCTACGAAATCCTGAAAGGATTCATGCCATCGAATATTGGAGGCTTAGAGCCATCGATCCACAATAGGGAAGTGTTTCCGCTTTCGTGACTTGGAGGAAAAAATAGACCTCGTGAGGGGTGAAGTCACGAAACGCGAAATGTCGAATTGATCATTATCGTTGATCGAAGGGATATCTGGACCACAGATCTCGATCTTCATGGTTTTGACTCTCGTAACTTGGAGAAGCCCAGAGTGCTCTGTGGTAAATTTGGTGGTCATGTGCCTGCGGTCACATGAGCTGGGTAAAGGGGGAAGCTAGCCTCTGCTATCCCTTATCGGGGTTTTGGGACCAGAGGAACCACATACTCATTACATTGGAAAACCCGAGGGACGCGAAATGCGACCGGACTTTCAAGCTAAGCTAGTGGTCCTACCTGTGGTCATGAGGAGTGGGGTTCGTGCCTAAAATCAACTTGCGTGGGTAAATTACAAACAATATTATGTGGACTAAGTGTTAGAGGTAGTAGTTCAGAACCAGGAGAGTCACTCCAGCTCCATAATTCGAAGATCCTGACCAAGCGTTCGTGCAACCCTGAGGAGGGATAAGGGGGTCTGCATCATTGTGTATGGTTGTGGTATGCATTAGCAAGTTACCATAGGGTCGTAATATTGGATTACCTTGGCCAATTCCCACATTGACATAAAAGTATTCTTATTGGAGAGATTCTTAATCATATCCTTGGACATGAGTACGATGGTAAATAATACAATATGATTCGAGTAATCTAGCAATGGTGGATGATAATTCCATCCTTATTCTACTTGTTCATAGATCCTTTATTGGTTTGCGTTAGCTAGGGTGAAGAAATAGTTAATGGTGGAGCTATTTTCCTCAATTATTTTCAGTTTCCCCTAATGATCCAGTCCAAAGGTTTTCGTAATCTCAAAACATAGTGGTATTGCTTGAGACCATTTCTATTGGGAATTGTCTGCTCCATGTGTTTTTTTGAAGTGGGTGGGAGCATACAAGCTTGGATTCACCTTGCTAGAGGTATCCTTATACTAGTTTTGACTCCATTAAATCCCCTATTGGTTTTGACCCCATTAAATCTCGAGGTTGTTCTGCATATTACAATAAAAAACCCTTTCATTTTCAAGTGTAGTGTAAGTTATGGGTGGACAAAGAGATGGTGCTAAACAATGCAATACGCTCAGAGTCATTTTCTAATGGGGTATGATAATAATTATTACAAATGAAATAATTATGGGTGGACAAACGGATGGTGCTAAACAATGCAATATGCTTGGAATCATTTTCTAATGAGGTATAATAATAATTATTACAAATGAAATAACTATGGTTTCTTTTGTTGGTTTGCAAATCCTTTCTTTATTTCCAATTGGAAGGGTGAAGAAACAACTTCTAATAGAGTTTTTTTTTCTATAAGTCTTATTCCTTACTTATTTTTCCTTCATCCACAATGATATGATGTAGAGGTATTTGTATGCTCACAACATTGTGACATCTCTTGCAAATATTTTTTAAGGAATTTTTCTACTCCTTGTTTTTCTCAAAAGGGTGGGAATACACAATATGGGATTTGTTTTATTAGGGAAACGTTGATATTGAGTTTGACTTGGTGGATTTTTATATTATGGGATTTGGCTTACTAGGGGAAATGTTGATATTGGATTTGATTCAATGGATTTTTATTATTAAAACTACAAATTATGTATATATATACCATATATATAAAACCATGTTGCAAGTACACATAGTTTGGCTTCACCTTGAAGGATTTCATTAGAATTTTGTCATATTTCACTAATTATTACATTGGATTTTATGCTAGCATATGTCATTTCTACTCATTAAAGAAATAAAATACAATAAATATGATCTAAGTTAATTTGTGATTTTTCATATTGACTTATATTTTTTTTTTTGCAAGTTTTGTTTCTTAAATATTTTTTTCTACCAAACTTAAAGGACAATTAGGAGGTATAAATTTATAAACAATTTTATTTTATTATATGAGAATATAGGTGTTTTTTTCTTTGTTGTATTTAGAAACTAGTCTTCTTCATTACCTTTTTTTATCGTTTTTTTAAAATAAAGGTGGGTAATGAGTTGGGAGCCAGGAAACCTAAAACCACACCACACCCAACCCATTTTATGAACTTAGAAATTTCAATAATGTTTTGATCATTTGAAGCAATTTATATGCAACACAATGCTAGGAATCAACTTTTAGTAGATTTATGTTTATATATTTATTAACAACACATTGTTGTTGTCATGATAGGGGTGATAATAGGATGTGGATGGAAAGATATGGTGGCATCTTCTATATTTCAGAGAGAAAATAGGGTTTATAAAGTGATATTAGTTCCTTATTATTCCTATAATGGTCTATGAGTTTTTACAGTTATTCATGTTTGATCAAATTATTTTTTCTTAGTGCAATTTTATAAAAAGTGTTGTATTGGTTTCTAAAGCTATTAGTTTGTTGTGAATTAGATATAGATATGGAAGGAATGCTCTCTATGTTTCCAAAAAAAAATAGAGGGATGAAGTAATTCCACAAGGTTATGATGTTTCCTTAGAAGGTGGCAACACAAAATAATATAGAACAATTCACCCCTAAATAAATTTATGGAAAGAGAAAATTAATGTGCAAAATACCATTATTATCCACAATAATATAGAACAATTCACCCCTAAATAAATTTATAGAAGGAGGGAAATTATGTGCAAGATACCATTATTATCCTCCTAGGATGAAGTAATTCCAATTCCATATTCTTTACATCGTTATTCTAGGTAACAAGTTATTGTTATTGAAATATAATAGTAATGATGTAGGTGTCTTGTAGAAAGAAACATATCCACAAATGGAAAATCGAAGGTTTAAGATATGATATTTTTTTTATATTAAGGGATTTGTCTAGTAACTAAGAGTCTTAATTATGATGGAATTCCTTTTTCCACAATCACATGGAAGGAATTTTCCAAGGCAAGGCCTTCAATAACCCACATTGTAAGAAGTAAGTTTAAGTAACCGACTTTCTACCTATTTCCCATCTGTGAAACCATCAATATTCCTTTAGAAAGATATCAATTATGAGTTGGACCTTGGAAAATTAATCAATATTTGACAAGGATTTGTTGTGATACCTGGAATTGAATATCACAAGCAGGATGGTGTTTAATGTGGATAACATTAAAAATAACATGAAATATATTTTGTCATATTTGATTTTTTTAAAACTACAAAATGGTGGGTTAAAGTAAGAGTAAAACTAAATTAAACATTTTAATATTATAAAAATATTCCATGTTGAATTACTCCGCATAATATCATCCATATTGTAGTTTCAAACCCTATTTTTTTAAGGATTGGGACACTCAGGTTTAGGTTAGAGGATCGTATATTTCATGTTGAATTACTCCGCATAATATCATCCATATTGTAGTTTCAAACCCTGTTTTTTTAAGGATTGGGAGACAGGTTTAGGTTAGGGGATCGTATTTCTAGCTACTTGGTAAGATGTATTTCAAGTTTCGGTATCATCCTCCGTTCAAAGTATTTTCCTTAATTTAATTAGGATACATTATTTACACATAGATGTAGGTATGTATGTATACATGTATTAATTCTCATATATATGTGTGATAGAGTTTTATTGAGATTAATGATAGAGTTTTGTAGAAACCCTATTTTTATTTGTCTATTAGATGCAAGAGATGTTGCTTTCTATTTAGGATTTATATTGATGCTTATTCATGGCAAGGAAATGTAGTCTCTAATCTATTCATATACATATATGCCAACCCTATTAGATTCTAAGTAATATAATCCCTATGATTAGACAAAAAAATATTTTATTAAGTGGATATGTATTGTTGTAATGTTTTTAACNCTTATTCATGGCAAGGAAATGTAGTCTCTAATCTATTCATATACATATATGCCAACCCTATTAGATTCTAAGTAATATAATCCCTATGATTAGACAAAAAAATATTTTATTAAGTGGATATGTATTGTTGTAATGTTTTTAACGGTTCATACGTTCATACATATGCTAACCTAGTAACCCATTATTTATACATTTTCTCATCATTGAAATAACAAACCAAGATGTTGAAACAAAAATTTACTATACATTGCAGGAGAAACACCAATAATATCTCTATTTGACCTCTAAAGTTTATTTAAGGAATATTATGTCCTCTAACACATGTCACATGTTTTAGACTTTAGTTCACTTTAATTTCATATTTTGAATTTATCCATACCATCTTTGATAACCTAATAGATAAGAAACTATCTCCATTCATGCAAGTCTTATTGATGAAATTTTACATGTGCTAATAAATGTTTTAAATAAGTTATNNAAAAAAAAAAAAAAAGTTTCCTTCATTAGGAAAGGATATTCTAACACATTACTTCTGTGAAAAATAAATAATCAATTCCATGTTTAACTATCTTAGATGAAGAGCTTAATCCTTTTACACTAACCTAAAATTATGATAATGAAGAGTTCAAGACATTGGTAGTGGAGTTGACATGTTATCTTAAAGGGTAATATTTAAAGCCAACCATAGTGAGATGATACCTCCACTTCCCATAAATATCATGGATTTCCACCCTTTTAGCACCTTTATAGGAAATTAAATCCATTATATTACATGCTAGGAAATGCTACTCCACACTGCATGCTATTTTCTATCACTTGGAAGAGTTACATCCAAAGATTGAAACATAGTCTAGTGTAATAACTTAAATTCTCCATGAACTAGGAAAAAAAACGTGCAGTATTACTATTATCTTCTTGTTCCACCAACGTTACCACATTTTGATCCAATGCCTTGACCTTCTTTAAAATATTATCTCAATGGTTACTTGTAATCACACTCTTATGATGTCTATGATGAAGTGATAAAGGAAAATTTATGGAAAAATCTTTTCCAAGAAAAATATCAAGCATCTTAGCATGAATTCCATACCCAATATAACATCTAGTTTTATTGATCACAATTCATACCATTGCTTTATTCTTTTAGGACACTTCTAAGCAAGTGATCTGGTTTAAACATGATACTTTTTGAATAGCTACTTGGATTTATGAGTTAAAAATGATGTCATCATTGAGTATTGAAAATGAGACATGACACAATGAGGATTTCGATGACATCAAAAAAATTCCTTGGACTCTGGATTGAGTCAAGGAGTGAACTATTGTCTTTGATTATGAGTACTTACTTTTATTATGCATGTATTATGATTATTCCAGTTATGGACTTCAAGTATAAGAGTTATTAATATTATATTTTTCAGTGGATGCAAGCATGGTGATGTTTTCTAATCTGACTCATATATCGAGTAAATAGGTCATGCACATATATCAAATTGATGAGGGAGAGGTGTGGCAGCATCCCTATCATAGCCTACTAGCACTCCCGTCGTGACCTGAACTAAAGGTTAAAAACTACCTTGTTTTTTAGAGGTTCACTATGTCGTAAGGGAGGATTGAGATAGACTCAAACAAGGATTTCAGAGGGGAGCACAATAAGGTGGATTCCTTATTCTTCAGTAGGACCTTACTCTCACACAAGTTCAACAAGTGGAGTATTGAATCCAAGCGTCAGACAAATTCCAAACTAAGTCAAACAGAGAGTGCCACCCTTAGAGCACGTAGGTGCGTATTGAAGGGCATATTGCATGAATAAATTAATGAGTTATTAAAAATCTAGAATACCTTAGAGAATAAAAAAAATAATTAGAACTTGTAGAAAAATAATATCAACTTATACAAATTTATAAACTAGAAACATAATTAATCTAAGTCCAATTGTTATGCTTAATAAAATTTATATAAATGGGTCTAAGGGAAATTAGACTAATTAAAAATATAGAAAAGGGAGAACAAAAATTAAAACATGTGCACAATGTGTGCATGAAATTAATAAAAATATTTTTAATAAAAAAAACCTATTTCATGAGAGAATGGGTTGTCAACATAGAGTTAGAATCCTAAGTGAATATAGAATCTAAATCCTAGCTAACAGAAGAGTCTTAATCAAACTCCAATTGTAATTTAGTTAG
>SNQJ01S0100419.1:18997-30871 GCA_010110895.2 Picea sitchensis | reverse complement strand
AAGAATCTATGTCTGAGATGATACTGCTTGGGAGGCCAAAATGGGTCCAGACATGGCGGAAGTAGAGTTCTACAGTTTGCGCTGCTGTAGTAATCTTTGTGCATGGGATAAAAAGTGCCATTTTGTTGAAGCGACATACCACTACCTAGACTGCATCATGTTTCTTTTGGTTTGTTGGAAGTCCACTAAGGAAGTCCATTGAGATTGACTCCCAAGGCCAAGAAGGAAGCGAAAGTGGTTGATACAACCCATGCTTTCGGTTGGATGGCTTGGATTGTGAGCATAAGGCACAAGCTTTGATAAGTTTTTTAAATTGAGGTTGCATGGAAGGCCAATGAAAATGGCATTGCAGATCTTGGGTGGTCTTTGTGGTCTCGAAGTGGCCCCCATAAGTTGAAGCATGTGCCTCCCTGATGAGTAAGAGGTGGTCTTCTGAGTGTGGAACACATAACAAATTCAACTTATATAGCCACCCATCCTGAATAGTGTATTCTAGGAAGGGGGTCTGATTGATCACTGTGGGACTTTGCAAAGCTTCCCAAATCTCTCGAAAGTCGTTGTCAGTAGCATATTGAACTTTCCATGTGTCATAAGTAGCACAACGTACTTCTAGAATGGAAATAAATAGAGTGGGAGGTCGACTTAGAAAATCAACCATTTTATTAGAAGTGCCTTTCTTATATCTGATGAGTAAATGAAATTGTTGAATGTAGGAGGCCTATTTAAGGTGCCTTTGTTCCTGAATTTTCAATTGAGAGTTGATGAAAATCAAAGGGTGGTGGTCGGTATGCAGAATGGTTTCTTTATCCAACAAATAATTCCTCCATTATTTGAGTGCTTGCACCAAACTATAAAATTCCTTGTCATAGGTACTATAATTTTTCTTTTCCTTGGACAGGCTTTCAGAGTGGTAAGCAATGGGGTGTCCTCCCTGTTTAAGTATGGCACCAATAGCATATTGTGAGGCATTAGAATCAATCTCAAAGGGTTGAGAGAGGTATGGCAGATGTAAAACAGGGGATGAGCAGAGGTCATCTTTGAGCTGAGAAAAGTGAGTAGTTTCTTCTTTGGTCCAGATGGATGTAGAAGACGTATTTGAGAGCTGATGCAAAAGTCGAGAAATATTTGAAAAAGAGGGAATGAACTTACGATAGAAATTGATGCCACCCAAAAATATTTTCAACTCCTTAGATGAAGAAGGTAGAGGCCATTATTTCAATGCTTGGACACATTCTGGATCTAGTTGAATACCCTCTGAGATGACCAAAAAATATAGATAGGAAACTGAAGTCTGACCAAAATATGACTTCTTCTCTTTGACTTGCAACTTGTGCTCTTGGAGAATTTGGAGAACTTGTCGGACATGTTGCATGTGAGTGTCCCATGTTCGACTAAAGATGAGAATGACATCTAAGTAGATGACCAAAAATCGACCCAAATGCACTCTGAAGATGTCATTGATGAGCCTCATGAAAGTGGTTGGGGCTTTGGTTAGAACGAAAGGCATGACTTTCCACTCAAAAAGACCAAATTTGGTCTTGAACGTTGTTTTCCAAACATCATTTGGGTTCATTCGAAATTGATGGTAGTTGGTTGTCAAATCCAATTTAGTAAACCACTTATCTCCTTGGAGGGTGTTGAGTAGTTCCTCAATCCGGGGAAGGGGGTAACAATTTTTTATTGTGGTTGTATTCAAGGTTCGATAATCAGTGATAAGGCACATTTCTGAGGTCTCTTGTTTAGAGATGACAAAGGCGACAGAAGCATGGGGAGAAGATGAATGTTGGATGTTGCCAGAGTTGATGAGGTCAATCAGTTGTCTTTCCATTTCCTTTGTTTCTGTTGGGGCCAACCGGTAAGTAGGGGTGTTAGGTAAGGCAGATCTCGAGATGATATGAATGGAATGGTCAATGTGGAAAGAGGGGGGAAGTCCCTCCGGAGGTTGAAATACTTCTGCAAACTCATGGAGGAGGGCAGCCATAGTTTTAGGAACAGGGTGCGTGGTATTTTTTGGTGTTATTGGGCACACCAAACAGAGAGATGCACATTGATTTAAGTGTACATGTGGGATTTGTTCATTGGTAGAAGGGGGTTTGGGTTTTGCTGCAGTTAAGATATAAGTGTGGCCTCCTTTGGTATTTTTTTACTAGCAATATTTGGCTACATAGATAACATTTCTTTGGGTTTGGTATGGGATACTGAGTAGCAAATCCGCACAATCCAAGGGAGAGACATCACAAAGGACAATATCTTTGAATTGGTCTATGGCGAAAGTGACCAAACAATGCTTGGAAAATAGGAGGCGAGGGCCATCCTTTTGTACCCATCCGAGTTGATAAGGTTGTGGATGTGGAGTAGTGACAAGATCAGGGAGGTTGACAAGTGCTTGAGACACCAAATTTTTTTGGCTTCCATTGTCCATAATCAGTAAAGCTAAGGTGTTTTTGATTTGGCAGTTATGGGTGAAGAGGGGTTGGGTGGATGCGTTTGAATCTTCCTAGGTCATTAGAATCAATGATGGATCTACTTATGTGGGATTGTCCAAAGGAACTTCTTCGATATCTTGTACTTGGGAAGGCACAATGAGCTCAATGAGTAGAGTTTTGTTGGTTTTTAGATTTTGGAGGATTCGACAATCTAATGAATTGTGTGAAGTAGTTTTGTTGAATGAGCACGAGGGTGTCCTTGTATTTGTATTGGGTGTGGGGTTTTGAGTCCAAGGAGGTGGAAAAAGGGTCTAGGGATGGGAGCTGGATGGTTGTGAGGTGGGGGGGTTGGTATAAGGGCGAGACTGAGGAATACGACCTCTAGGAGCGACTTTCCTTTCTATAGCCAAATATCTCTAAAACATTTTATCTAAAGTTGGATTTTCAAACAACTCTACTTCTCGACGGAATTGAATTAATAAACTAGCCACAAATTTTAATATGAGTACCTCTTTCGAATATGGACATGAAGTAAGAGGCACATCTTGCAGAATAAGTCTATGTAGCCTTGCACTCCTTGTGAAGGGAGATGTCAAAGTTAGTTCCATTTGATCCATAAGGATTACACATACCCAAGTGGGTAGAAGCGATTTCTCAAAGCTTCGAAAAGTCGAGCCCAGGTTTTGATGGGTTGTGAAGTAGAGGATTCTGGAACATCCCCAATCTCTATCACAAATGTGGTCTTCTCTTCCTCTGTATCCCACCAAGTTTGTGTCAGTCCTTCTAATTGCAAGGCGACAATCTGGAGTTTTCTTTCTTCTGTAATTCCTGGACATGTATTTAAATAGGTGTATAGGATACAGATCCAAGAATCCACCATTTCACCATTGGTTTGCCCAACAAATTTGGGTAGTTGGATTCAAGTGTCCAACCAGAAGGGATCTGGATTGTTTTGTTGTTGCATTCTGAGCAACTCATTGAGGATGGAGGAAAGATCTTGGATGGGATTTTATGTGCTGGAATTTGAGTTGAATTCCAAAGAATCTTTCGTGGAGTCATTCTGAGTCCAGATGAAGAGAAAAGGAGCCCCTAGGTTTCAATGTTGAACAAAGGACTTTGTTTTCAGAACAAAGGACTCAAATCCCTGAAGCAACAGAGCTTGAACTCGTTTAGAGGGAGAGTTCTTTAATGTTTTAGATCTATGGAAATCCTCTCTGTGGCAATGGATATGTGGGCGCCCTTGTGTCTTATGAGAGCTATGGATCTTCTTGCATAGAAATGGGAACCCTTGAATGGGAAAATCTTGATTATTTCATGAAAACCCCAAAAACATTTGGCCAGATCTTCAAGATCGAAATCTTTTCCATGGACCTTGAGGCTCTCATACCAATTGATTTACCCAAGAAGGCAATCTATAGGAGAAGGTGACCATGCAATACATAGTTCGACTTCTGACCAAAAACTCTCCTCAGGGGTCCAAATCTGAACAAGGATGCACCATTAGTTTGGGTGACCAAGCAAATGGGGATCCAAGTTGAGGTGACCTGAGAGTGGCCAAGAGGTTTTGGCGATCTTAGAGTGACCTCCACGGATTAGTGGAAGAAGCACAGTGCATCCATGGAAGAGGGCACACTCACTTCATTCCCACAAAGAAGAAACCAACAAGGGCATAAACCCCAGTTGGTGCACCCTCCCTTTTGCCTCAGAAAAATCGAAGGAAATGATTTTATCCCTAAGAGAGTGTCTAGCTAATGAGATAATCTTTCTCTCAGAGGTGGAAGAATGGAAAACAGAGTCACCAAGAGGCAGCCATGAAGGAAGGTGCACTGATTATTCTTCAGAAAACCATAAAAACAAAATTGTCGTGAATGTAAAATGAAAACTGAGAAAATAAAGCAACCAAGACACATAACTTCAGAAGAAAAGGTAAGAATACTTTATTTTAGTCCCAGTTCACCGTATATACCAAGGGAACCATTTATTTTACATATATTTAATTCATCATCAAAAGGTGAAGAAGTGTTGCACCTAGGTGATTGACTTGTGCGCCCTAGGTGGGCGTTCCCCTAGGTGGCCTCCTTGGCCCATCCTCTCTACAATATTTATATGTAATAATATATTTACATGATTAGCAATGTACATAATCATCTACATAATTTAACTATTAATATTTCTGTAGTGATTGTTTTCAGAATTTATTAGATAACCCATAATATTAGTGATTGTTTGTTGTATCCAAATCAAGATCCATCTTCACTATGCAAAGCCAAGGAGAAAAGGGAGAAAAGTTGAGAAGAGAAATAATAAATATCATATTGTTAGGAGAGGGAGAAAACTAAGAGATCGACTTAAACCCTAAAGTTAGTAATTTAATAAAAAAAGCCCTAAAAATAATAATAAAGTACTAAGGAAACAAAAAAACCCTAGAATTATTAAGTTTACTACTAAGAGAAAACCTAAAATTAATAATAAAATTACTAAAATTGGTTTATTAATAAAGTAATAAAACTTAAATTTATGTTAGTATTATTAGTATTGTAATATAACGGTTATTAATAATGGAATAAAAACCATAGAATTATTAATTTCAATACTAAGAAAAATCCCTAGTATTATTAATAATAGTATTGACAATAGTATTATTAATGAAGTATTAAACCTTAGAATTATTAAAGTTAGTATTATTAGTATTAGAATTATGAGTATTGGCATTGAATATTTTAACCCTACTTTTTTATGCTAGTGATAAAGTATTAGTGTAACTAGTCTTCTTAAGTTTATTAGTATTGTGAAAGTTAAGGTTAAGCTCTCATATTATTAGCATCAGGATCAAAATCAAATTTAAGGAGTAACCCTAGGACAAAAGACCAAAAAAAAAATCAAAGAAAAGGATTCGATGAGAGTAAGGGAAAACTTGATTATACTTACCTGTTACCATTGTGATGGATCAAAGGTAGCTAGTTCTCATTTATCTCTAAACCATTGTCTCTATTCAAGTTGTTGGGATGCTTTATTATCAACAAATCTCTTCCATATTAATGGTTTCAAGGGGTAAGTATCCAAGGATTTCTTCGCAAATTACTCCATGAAAATATTAGCAACAATGAGAAAAATAATAATAGTTAGACTAATACTTTATCACTATCATAAAAAAGTAGGGTTAAAATATTCAATGCCAATACTCAAAATTCTAATACTAATAATACTAACTTTAATAATTCTAAATTTTAATACTTCATTAATAATACTATTGTCGATAAAAAATTTAATAATACTAGGGCTTTTTCTTAGTACTAATTCTAGGTTTTATATACCATTATTAATAACTCTTATATTATAATACTAATAATACTAACCTAAATTTAAGTTTTATTACTTTATTAATAATTCCAATTTTAGTAATTTTATCAATAATTTTAGGTTTTTTTTAGTACTAAACTTAATAATTCTAGGGTTTTTTTGGTTTCCTTAGTACTTTATTATTATTTTTAGGGATTCTTTTATTAAATTACTAATTTTAGGGTTTTAAGATGACCTCTTAGTTTTCTCCCTCTCCTAACAATATGATATTTATTCCTACTCTTCTCAAATTTTCTCCTTGGCTTTGCGTCCTCAATCCTGATTTGGATCCCAAACGTCGACAAACAATCTACATAATATTCTATGATTCATATTATTTTTTATTGCAACATTTGTAAATGATAGTTTCATTGAAAATAAATAACCATCTAGTGCCATATAGATATTTTCTTGGTGCAAGAAAATTCAATAATAAAGAACACACACACACATATTTGATTATAATGAGTATTGAGTAGTGCAACATGTTCATTTATTCTATACTATAAATATTTATCAATATTGAATCAAACAAATAAGATTAAAACAAGGAAACATATATGTTTCTTCTTCAATAATTCAGAAATAAACTTAGTAGAGAACCACTTCCTTCCAACCATAGATACGAAAATCTAATATTAATTGTTCCTGTCACCCTAGAGTGAAAATCATTATTACATAGGGACTGAAAACTATATATCCTTCTCGATATATATTAGAGTTTGATTCTTTCTCAAAACCATCAAACTCAATTTACTCACAAGTACTGAGTATCTTCCTAACTCAAAACATACATGTATATAATATCTTTCCTAGGCCTTTTTCAAGCTAGCCTCATCCCTAACCATAGGGAATATTCTTTTCCTAAACTTGTGCTAGCTTATTCCCTCGCATCCCACACCTTTGGGAGTAGGGTTCCACTTGTCGCATAGACAATAATTAATCTCGTGGTTTTTATCCCTTTTCACTCAACCATGGAATAATGATTTACTCTTTGTAATTGGATTCTCTAATCAATTTGTTTAGTTTTTATTAAAATAAATTTAAAATATAGATTACAAAAATATTCATCATCAATGTATATGATGATATCATTTTCACAATAGTCTTTTACAATTCTTCCACATCATAAACTTATCAAAAAATAAAATGTTTAAATGCTTGTAAACTGAGCGACATTACATCCTCTCCCCCTTGAATTGAACACCATCCTTGGTTCTCCAATATGAGCATATCAACTCTAGAACATAAATGGATATGGATTCCTCATGGATTCATCCATTTCCCAAGTATCCTCCTCAGGACTAAAGTTCCTTTGTAGCACTTTAGTCTGAGTGATGGCTCGTTTTTGCAACACAATTTTCTTCCTCTCAAGAATACATAGTTGTTCCAATTGAAAATTTCCTTCGGGTTCCACCTGAATCACATTCAAATTTACAACATGATCTATATCAAGTACATACTTCTTTAATAATGAAACATGAAATACATTGTGAACTTTTAAATTGCATAGAAGTGCAAGCTAATAGGACAGTAGGCCCACTTTGGCGAGGACTTGAAATGGCCCGAAATACCATGGTGCCAACTTCGTACTTTTTCCCAATTTCAATACATTATGTTAGGATTTCAATTTAAGATAAACCTAATCCCCTATATTAAATTTTGCATGTGTTTTTCTCAAATATGAAAAACTCTTTTGTCTATCCCGTGCACTTTTTAAATTATATTTTTGTTTTTTAAGAGTTGTTTTCATTTCTTTTATCATATATGGGCCCAAAACAATCTTTTCAACTAGGTAAGGTGTTCGACACTTCCTGTCATACATCACCTCAAAGGGAATCATATTTAAGGAAATATGATAACCATTATCATATGAAAACTCAACCAAATGAAAGTAATATTCCTACGGTGTGTGACAATCCATCACATACATCTATATAATATCCTCTATAATTAAGTTAGTCCTTTAGGTTTGATTGTTAGCATGAGGATGATATGTGATACTAAAATTCAAATGAGTATCCAAACCATTTAACAAATCCTTCCAGAAAATCGAAGTGAATTTCGTGTCCCTGTTTGAAATAATAATCTTGGGTATACTATGCATCCTAAAGCTTTTTTTTCATGAAAATTTATGCAATGTTTATAGATTTATGAGTTTATTTCACTCAAATGAGATGTACAACTTTAGTGAGTTTGTCTACTACAACCATTATAGAATAATTATGTTTCTTAGCTTTACGCAGTCTTGTAATAAAATACATGCTCATTAATTCTCATTTCCATTTAAGAATGGGTATTGGGTACAATAATGTAGTTGGGTGATGGTGCTTAGCTTTAAATTGCTACACTCAAGGAACCTAGAAAGATATTTAGCTACTTTATTTTTCATTCGAGGACAAAAATACTCTTTTTTCAATGTTTTTATAGTCTTTTGGTATCGTGGGTGACTCGAATAAGGTTTCTTATGTACTTCAGTCAATATTAAAATTTTCATTTTTGCATTGTTTGGAATGTAAAATCTATCTTTCTACTGCACTCAACCATCATGAGTACATCTAAACTTTGATTCTTCCTCAATTGATTCATTATTCTATAATTTTTCCTATAATTTCTTACAAATTTTGTCATTTTTTGTTGTTGATTTGACTTTTTGTTTTAAATTAGTTTGCATATTGATGTTGAAAATTGCATTTATTTTTCTATTGAGTGCATCTTCTATTTTATTTTATTTTCCTTTAATATGATTTATCTCAAAATCATACTCACATAGGAAATATAATCATCTTTCGTGTCTCACATTCAAGTTTTGTTGATCCAAAAAGTATTTAAGGCTGATGTTATCCATTTTCATAAAACATCTCCTACCAAACAAGTAGTGTTGCCACATTTTTTTAAAGGATACACAATATGATCCACATTATTTTCGACATGAAATGAGAGAGGATATATAATAAAGGAATGTAGAGATATATATCATATATCCAATAATATAATAGAGATATAGAAGAGATATAACCATAAACACAGAGATACAGTAATACACAATTTCTATTAATGAGCAAAATGTACAAAACTGTAGAACAGGGTGAAATACTCGTTAGAATGGTGGTAGCTTATCTCTGAGAAGATATGTGACAGCTACTCGCATTCGCCAGAAGATTTTTATTACAATGAGGCTAGAAAGGCCTTTTTAACATAAATAAAATCTGAAACCCTAACCTCAGAAGATGAAAATCCAACAGTTTTATGGACCCCATTTTGCGTAGTTTGGTGTATCAACTGTTCGAGGGCGTAACTTTGGAATATGATCTCTCTTTGAGGCGCACAATATTTATTTTGAAAGTTATCGATGAGTATATTCATTTTGGGGGCTCAATGAGAGCCTTTGGCTATCAATGAGGTTCTCGATATCGAAAAAAATTCATTTAGGCCCTAAAAATGGCCTCGGAAGTTTAGAAACCGAAAACCTGCTAAAAATAGTAAGTTATTAGAAGACTATTTTGAGAAAGTTGGAATAGGTGGGTGTCCACCAATATCCACCTAGATAAATCCTCCCTCCTTAAGAAGAAATGGTCTCTATTGTGTTCAGTTCCTGAGGGAGAGGGAAAAGAGTTCGTTGAATTTGAATCTTGGTGAGTTGTTTTCCTTGCTGGAGACATTGCGCTGCTTGGTTTATGGAAGGTTCTCTTGAACTATTTGTTGGAGGGGTTGAATATGTTCAACCAACCTGTTGTATCTTTTCTTGAGGGGGCATTGTGTAGGCATCGTCGTAGGTGAAGAAACAATATCTTATTTTTCTTCTGCAACCTTCTTCTGCTGGATAGAAGGTGTTGAGGTTGCAGTAGTTGCATTAGCCTTCTATTCACCTTTTGAATAGATTGTGAAGAGGATGAATTTTGCAGTATGAGATGTTACCTTGCAACACTATTTTGGTGGAACAATAGTCAGAACTACCTCTCGTATCCTGTAGAGATGACCTCTAAGAGTAACAATTAAACTATGAGGTCGAGACTCATAGATATCATGGCACTTCCACATATATGGCTCGCCTAAGAGAACATCATAGACATCCATAAGGACAACATAACATAATACCTCGTCCTTGAAGGGTTGGATTCCATAGGAGAGGTGTCATTGATGGCTTACACAGAGATCTCATCCCTGGCGAAGCCACCCGATGTTGTATGGTTGTGGGTGTCGTTTTGTCGACAATCTCTACTGTTTCACGACCTCAACTGAGATGAGGTTCTTCTAGCTTTCTATATCAACAATAAAATGCAACAAGGTTCCCTTCACCCACATCTGTGAATGGAAGAGGCGCTCGCCCTCTTTAGGATCAATTGGTTCTTTTGGTTGAATTGTGGTGGTGGCTCCAATAGTAGTGGGGTCTGCGTCGACGATCTATCTTATGCCAATATTTTCTGAATCAGATTCTAAATGAGGGTTCGACTCCTTGTCTTTGATCTAAGACACCAATAATTGTTTTGAGTGATATTAATCAGTGTTGTGCCAAGGTATTTTGTGGAAATCACACCACTTTCCAATGTCCTTCTTTCTCTTTCTGTTACCCTTCTTTTCATGTGGCTTCAACGGGTTTTTGGGAGGCTGTTTGTTAGGGTCGTATTTATCTTACTTTGGTTGTTGTGGATTTGTAGACCCTAAATCTTGTTTGTTCTCGTGCCTAAATTTATGCTCAATTTTGACAACATATTGATAGGAAGCTCCTAGATATGAGATGTCTAGAAACTCCATTTTAGTTTGGATGTACCTGCGTAGAGCTGCACAGTATTTTGGAACCAAATGTCACTCAGAATATTTGATACCAAGCTTGGTGCAAAAGGTATGAAAGGTATTTGTGGACTTTGACACTGCTTGGCCCCTCTCTTAATGCAAAGTGGTCCATTTAATGTACTTTTAATTATAGTTACCAATAGGTTAATATTGTTCCTTGACTGCATCCACAAAAAAATCTCAATTAGGCTCAACACCATATATTTCAGACTCGTCTATGGAAATTTTCTCCCAGTAAGATTCCCACCAATGTTTGACATGGGGGAGATATTTAATGAGTGATAAGGTGATCATTTACCTCTTGAAAAAATTGTGAACAAAGAAATAACCTTCTAGCAGATTTAACCATTTTTTTAGGGCATTTGAATCTATGTGTCCTTCAAACACCGAAATATCAAAATTAACTTGTACCTTGAAAGGAGAGGTGCCTCCATAGTGGCCTCTTGATGAAGATGTGCCAATTTTTATTCGCATCCATTGAACGATGTGGTTAAAGTTATCCATCATTTCTTCCCTCTGTCACGTGAGAGCTTGATCAAGCAACAAATTAATAGAATCGTGTGCTCTATCATTTTTATTGTATTCCACCATGGAGGGTTTCTTGGGAATGCGAGATAGATTGTCCTCAAGAGAGACAATATTGAGACCCAAATTTCTATACTCGAATCTCGTCAGGGACATGCACTGGAAAATGATCAAGAGCTGCTTTCTCTGATACCACTCATCGAGATTATTTTCAACAAGAAATGAGAAAGGAGATATAATAAAGGAATGTACATAGATATATCAAATATCCAATAATATAAAATATATATAGGAGAGATATGGCCATAAACACAGAGATACAATAATACAGAATTTCTATTAATGAGCGAAATGTACAAAACTGTAGAAATACAGAGTGAAAGGATCGCTAGAATGGTGGCAACTTATCTCCAAGAATAGATGTGATGGATACTCGCATTTTCCACAATATTATTGTTACAATGAGGCTCCAAAGGCGTTTTTAACATAAAGAAAATAAAAAATCTTAACCCGAGAAGATGAAAAGCCAACAACTCTGTGGACCCTGTTTTGGGTAGTTTGGAATACGATCTTCGTTTGTTGCACACGATAACTCGTTGGAAAGGTATAGATGGAAAGATTCATTTTGGGGGCTCAATCAAAGACATTGAATGTCATTGAGGTGCACGATATTGAAAAAACTTCATTTAGGCCCTCAAAATGTCCCCGAAAGTTTAAAAACCAAAAACCTCCTAAAAATAGTAAGTTGCCATAAGACTATTTTGAGCCAGTTGGAATAGGTGGGTGGCCA
>SNQJ01S0100418.1:0-26703 GCA_010110895.2 Picea sitchensis | reverse complement strand
CCCTTCTACACTTCCTTGAACATACATGACAAGGTGCTGCACAACTGCTTGATGGATTCAGGAGCTTCTCACAACCTCATGCCCAAAACTGTCATGGAAGAGTTAGGGATAGAAGTCACCCGAGCCTATCATGACCTCTATTCCTTCGACTCTAGGAAAGTTCAGTGTCTTGGAGTTATCAAAGACCTGGTCATGACCTTGTTTCAATTGCCCATGAAAAGTGTGGTCATGGATATTGTAGTGGCCGATGTCCCCCCCAAGTTCAGTATGTTGTTATCAAGATCTTGGATAAAAATACTGGGGGGAACTTTGCAAATGGACCTCACATATGCTACTATCCCAGTGTTTGGAGGAGAGCATAGAAGGCTATACAAGAAGCCCAATTAGCCTATATAATCAGTGACGAGGCCAACCTTACCAACCACCCCATTTTTGCCTTAGAGACTGATTTAGGTTCCAGTGTGCTACAACTCACCAATGCTCCCGAACCTCCTCTTAAACTCAGAAAGCAGCCCACCATTTCCCCTAAATTTCCTCCCTCCATCACCCCCGTCTGGAAAATGTTCTTTGATGGAGCCTCTTCCAGGGAAGGTGCTGGAGCTGGGGTGGTTTTTGTGTCACCTGCTCAGGAAACCATATCTCTATCATACAAGCTGGAATTTGAAGCTACCAACAATGTGGCAGAGTATGAAGCTCTCGTCCTGGGGTTGAGAGCTGCAAGGGAAATGGGAATTCAGGAGGTAGCAGTGTTCGGTGATGCAGAGTTGGTGGTCCAACAAATAAGAAGCACTTATCAAGCTAAGCATCCTCGACTCAGAAGTTACAGAAATGAGGTATGGGACCTAATTGACAGTTTCTTCTCAGCATTTAACAATTCTTTCATCCTAAGAGAGGAGAACACAATGGAAGATTCCTTGGCTACATCAGCAAGTAATTTCAAAGTACCCTTGCCGCCCAAATACAGATATGATGTGGAAGTAAAATACATGCCCTCCATACTTGACAATGTCAAACATTGGAAGGTTTTCAAGGATGATCTCGAGGTCAAGAAATTCTTGGAGACTGTCGAAGAATTTTTCAGAGATGCATATCGACCAAGACTCTGTCTCTGAAGAAGAGCTTGATGGGGGAAATTTTCTGAATAAGATTGCAGAGCGTAACATTATGTAGCTTCCAAACAATCATATTCCAAGAGGACTAGTTCCTTTGGAGAGGCTTTTTGATAGAAACGATGTGTCATTAAAAGGGGAGACCACGGAGGACGACACTGATACTATTCAGTGCAACATTGGGACCGAGAGTGAGCCCAAGTTTTTCAAATTGTCAAGAGGCCTGACAGAGGAGCAGAAGTCCGAATACACTATACTTTTGAGAGAATTCGCTGACGTGTTTTCCTGGACCTACGAAGACCTCAAAACATATGACACTTCTGTCATCGAGCATAAAATCCCATTAAAAGAGGAGGCAAAACCATTTAGGCATAAGCTGAGACAGATCAATCCTATGCTGTTGCCTATCATGGAGAGGGAAGTGAAGAAGCTGCTTCAAGCTCAGATCATTTTACCACTGAGGTATTCAGAGTGGGTAGCAACCTTGGTGCCAGTAAGGAAAAAGAGTGGAGAGATCCGACTCTGTGTAGACTTCAGAATCCTGAAAAGGAGCTCACGAAATGATAACTACCCCTTACCAAAGATGGAACATATACTGCAGAGGGTAACAAGAGCTTACAGGATGTCCACGATTGATGGTTTCTCTGGCTACAATCATGTCTCTGTCCTGCCTGAGGACAGGGAAAAGACGACATTTACCACTCCATGGGGCACATTCATGTACACAAAGATTCCGTTTGGATTAATGAATGCAGGGGCAACGTTTCAGCGTGCCATGGACATAGCTTTCGTCGGCGAAAAGGATAAATTTTTGGTTGTCTATCTGGATGACATCACAATGTTTTCAAAGTATGATAAAGAACACTGTCGTCATCTTAGGAAGGTTTTCCTGAAATGCAGGAGTTTTGGCATTTCATTAAACCCCAAGAAATCGTTGTTCGCCATGCAGGAGGGAAAATTACTAAGCCACATAGTATCAGCGGAAGGAGTTGGGATTGACCCTAGCAGAGTTGAAGAAATACAGGCCTTATCAATCCCGAGGTCCAAGAAGGAGGTCCAATCCTTCCTTGGTAAGATCAATTTTCTGAGGAGGTTTGTGCCTAACTTTGCTGAGGAAGTGAAACTTATAACAGCCATGCTAAGGAAAGGAAATGAAGTGAGGTGGACTTCTGAATCACGACATTCCTTTGAGCAAATAAAGAAGGCCATGACTGAAGCCCCCATGATTATTAGTCCCGACTACTCAAAGGATTTCCTTATTTTCTCCTTTGCCTCTCCTGACACGGTGGCTGCTGTTTTATTACAGACAAACGAGGTTGGGCTAGAGTATCCTATTGCTTATTTCAGCCGAGCATTAAGGGATGCTGAAGTCAAATATGACACCATGGAGAAGCAGACATATGCCCTGGTAAAGGTTCTCAAGGCCTTCAGAATCTATGTCCTATAGTCAAAAATCATTGCCTATGTCCCCTCAGCGACTGTTAAAGACATTCTTATCCAGCCTGACATAGACGAGAGAAGGAGTAAGTGGATAGCTAGGATTCTGGAGTTTGACCTAGAAATAAAGCCTACCAAATTCGTGAAAGGTTAGGGCTTAGCCAAGCTGTTGGCTGAAGCCAATTTCGAAGCTTTGGGGATAAGTTTCATCAACGAATGCTCAGGAATCTAGCATGGCCGACTGTCTGAAAGAGACCCTCAAAGGGAGCCCCCATTGGCCCGATGTCCTTGGTATAAGGATGTCATATACTTCCTGTAGGAGTTGCAACCTCCAGATGGCCTGCTGAGAAACAAAGCAAGAGCTTTGAAGCTCAAGGTAGTCAGATATTGCCTCATTGATCAAATCTTATACTGGAAAGACCCCCTGGGGGTACTGTTAAAATGCATGGATCCACAAGAGGTCGACATGATCATGTCTGAATTTGACAGTGACCTATGTGGAGGGCACCAATTCTGGAAGACCACAGCCCACAAAATCCTCAGGGCTGGATACTATTGGCCCACCGTATTCACCGACGTCGGCAGAAGGGTCTGGGCTTGTATTAAATGTCAAAGATTTTCAGGAAAGCAACAGCTCAAGTCTCTGCCTTTACAATTTGTAGTTGTTTCAGGACCCTTCCAGCAATGGGCCTAGATTTTATTGGAGAAATCCACCCTGCTTCCAGTGGGCAACATAGATGGATTCTAACTGCCACAGACTTCTTTACCAAATGGATTGAAGCTATCCCCACTAGGAGTGCTTCCCACAAGGTAATTATTGGATTCATGGAAGACCTCATCACAAGATTCGGATGCCCACAAAAGATCGTTACAGATAATGCAACCTCATTCAAGGCTGAACTGTTGGTCAGGTTCTGTGAGCGATTGGGAATCAAGCTGATTCACTCCACTCCATACTATCCCCAGGGCAATGGCTTAGCAGAATCCTCCAACAAAAGTCTCATAAGGAGCATCAAAAGATTATTGGAGGACAACAAAAAGGCTTGGAATTCAAAGCTAAAATTCGCTCTATGGGCCGATCGGGTGACTACAAAGAGATCTATAGGCATCTCCCCTTTCGAGTTAGTTTACGGAGCAGAAGTTGTCTTCCCTTCTCAGCTGGCCATTCCCATAGAGAAATTCTTCCAGGATTATCAAGAGGATCCCAATGACATGGTCAGAAGGATTCATCAACTGGTAGAAGTCCAGCAGGCCAGAGAGCAGGTAATAGACAAAATTCAGGATCATCAACAAAGGATCAAGCAAGTTTTCGATAAGGGGGCCAAGAAGGAAGAATTTCGGATAGGAGACCTGGTGCTGAAATGCGACGCTCCTAAACAAGACAAGGGCAAGCACGACAAATTTGAAGCCCTGTGGATCGGCCCCTTCAAAATCTCTGAAGTTTTCTCAAATAACACTTACAGGTTGCAGGATTTGGAGGGTGAAGAAGTTTTCAGCAGCCCAGTAAATGGGCATTTTCTTAAAAAATGTTTTGTCTGAGCCTTCAGTGGCTCCTATGTTTTGTAAATATTGTCCTTTCTGTTCTTGTTTTTTACTCTTATTATTTCGGCTTAGTAAGTGACTCCATAGCCCAACAGCAAGGCACTGGAACTACAAAATGAGTCCTTAGAGCATCACAGGGATGACTCTATCCCCCATGGAGCCTAAATGTTAGTAACATTTCTCGTCCGAAGCACAAGAGCGAGTAGGTCTGCAAGTGGCGCGATGAGCACCGAGCGCAACACACAGAAGAAGTCCTTTTCAGACTTAAAAATCAAGCGAGCAGACAGAATTATAACGCCAACGGTCCGGATCCATCCATGTGAGAAGATCAACGGTTGGCGGGAAATCACGAATAGAGAAGTTGCACCAAAATTAACACAATAAGATCGCGCCCATATTGTATGCATGGAAGAATAGCAGCTTCCCATCCAAACGACACGTGGCGCGAGATCCAGTCGCGTCAGCTTTTCGGTAGTCGTGAGTTCGAGGGGCAAGAGTTTCATGGTGTTCTACATTGTGAAGCCCCGAACCCCAAAGTGCCGATAGCGCCTAGAGTCGGGCCCACAGTATCGCGAAGAAGCCTCAACCGTTCATCCACAAGAGACACCTGGCGTGCACGATTAGGCTCCTCACCTTTTCGCCCATCGCATCTTTGAAACGCAAGAAACAACTCCATCATTCCCCGATGCGCGAAATGACGAGAGTGTCCAGGACCTGGGACCCACAACATTGTCGGGAGAGTTCAGAACTGTCAGATCCAGAGGGGCGCGTGGCGCCATATTAAGCCATCCCGGCGTTTCGCTCATCGCGATTTCAAGAAGCAAGGATTAACTCCTTCTATTCGCGAACGCCGAAAGTGCTTTGGGAATAAACACGGGGTCACAACTCGTGGTCACTTGGGAAAGAAAGGAATTGTGCTGAAAGGGGCCAAAGGCACCGAGTCCAGTCGCAGAAAGGGTCGTCTCGATCTCCAGGTACCATCTGATACGATCCCGCTCCCGGGCCTTCACTTGGAGTAAATAAAGGCGAGAAGGGGTGGGTGAAACCTCTCCTCATGCATTAAGTGTAAGGTATGGAAGTTCTAGCAAGCGGTCTACTCGAGAGGGTCCTTTGTACCCAGTTCTTCAAAGAATCCATCTCGAGTCCTCGACTAGCCAGAGGAGGTTTGCACACGCTAAATCAACATTTACTGGCTCAGCTACTCCCCCTGCAGGAGCCATGCGCAGTTAAGGTGGCGTCTGACAGAGAAATCCTGCCCGAGTTTGGCTGAAGGGACACCGAGTCTTGGATGACCAAGGACACCTCTGTTAGGCGATTTACCTGAGTATATAGACTCAGTCTTTGTATTTTTGGAAGGATCGATGCTTGAGAAAAGCTCCCGATTGTAAAGTTTTGATGAAGCGCTGGTCGCTCTGGTTAATGTATAAGGCATTTGAGATTTCTTACTTTATGGATGTCAACTTCCCTTCCATCTCTTTGTTTACTATGTTAGAACAACTCGGAATTGGAGGATCCAGTCGAGTTGTGGCTGTTATAGGATGATGTAGGTTGGATCACTGTAACAGTTGCATTGTTTATAATCGGTTCTTGTGATTTTCTCAGCGCTGAAACGACTTGGAATTGAAGGATTTAGTCGAGTCACCCCTCAGCTCCTTGAAGCTCTAGACCAAGAGGATCTTGGCTTCCGATTTTTTCGTCCTCAAGCTTCCGAAGGCCTGTTGCCTGAGGCAGTCTTGCTCTCCCTTCTCACAAGTCTTCCTTCTACCACCCTTTAATCAATTTACTGGTAGAAGTTGGATCAAGACCTCCCTTGCTTTCTACATACCAGGCCCAGTTTCTCGAGTTAAAGCTATATTTTCTTGAGTCTTTACCCATCTGATCACCCCATTAAACAAATCGTGACATAAAACTGATGGGCGTTGGGCTCTGCTCCTGCAAGCAATCCAGGAGTGACTTTTGACGCTAACAACAACCTTACAAGAAAAATTCCCTCTAGGTCGACCATTGTCAGAAGTTAGCACCCAAATTTTATGGTCCTTATACAGTTCTCAAGCTTGTGGGACATGTGGTCTATCAGTTAGCTTTGCCCAGTCATTCTAAGCTTTATCCTGTTTTTCATGTTTCATGCTTGAAGAAGGTGATTGGAACTAAGTGCCAAACTCAAGCCAACCTACCCAAGTTGGACGAAGAAGGCTCCATTTGGCTACAACCACAAGAAGTTTTGGACCAACGTGAGCATTGCTTGCATCAACGAACCATCAAGGAAGTGTTAGTCTAGTGGAAAGATACAACTCCAATCGATTCCACTTGGGAACCAACTACCATTCTGCAACAATTTCCACATCTCAAGCCTTGAGGACAAGGCTATTTTTAAGGGGGTGGACATGTTAGGGACCTAACCCCTTATGTAGGTAGAACATTGTATTCCGATGTAAGAAAGGCCAATATTAATAAGGCCTTGCAATAAGGTAGAATAAATTGAATTTAAGAAGACCTAATAGAATCTTCCACTTCTAGAAGGATCTTCCTCTAGATGGTTCTCTTGATAGACATATTTAGAATAAATAGGAGTCGAGGGTATGTGAACCCTAGCTTGGATGTTATTGTAATAGAGCTTTGCTTGAATGGAGGTTTCCCCCTCGAAGAGGCCCATGAACATTGCTCTCAGTAATCGAAGTGCTCTTTCTGGTGTTATTCTGTTATCATTTTAGTATTATTGTGGTGTTATTTTGGTTATATTGTTGATCATCTTCCATTTCTAGCATTTTATTTCTGTTTTGCATACTTTTTATATCTGGAATATTACAGCCATGAAATCCCACACCAACCATTGTTTTCTCTTACTAGTACTAACTACTAAAACCATCTCTCGATGAATCTGTGTTGATGCTAAGTCCATTGAACGAATACAATTGCAATGATATTGATGTGTTGAAGGTATGTCCTGATAGGTTTTGTATGTCAATGTACTTTATCAAGTCCCATTGTTATATGATGAAATAAGATTTGATTTATTTGTTATTGTTGAAGGATAAACGAAATAAACTGAACAATAATGAGCATATATGTGATGCTATTATTTAAGTGACATTGTTTCTATGTGTATCCACTATGCAAGATATTTTGACAAGACAACCATTATATTTTTGGGAATGTTATAGAGATTAACATGATTTATTTGACTTGATATAGTAAAAAATATATGTTCACTCAAAGTTTATAACATCTATTTATAGTGAATTTGAGAAACATGATTCATAGAAGTGGTCGTGTATTCCTTTTTATTCCCATTTTAGGAAAATATTTAATTTTCATCTAGCTTTAATTTTGTTATAACATCTATTTATAGTGAATTTGAGAAACATGATTCATAGAAGTGGTCGTGTATTCCTTTTTATTCCCATTTTAGGAAAATATTTAATTTTCATCTAGCTTTAATTTTGTTTCTAGTTGGTCACTACAAGTTTTTTTATTTTTAATTTTGTTTTTATTTTTCACAAGTGTTTTTCATCATTGTTTTTCATCATTGTTATTTATAGTTTAACATTTTATGATAGAATGAACTATTTTTTTGATGTGTTAATATGTTTTTTATCGTTATTAGTACTTACATGACTATGTCATGCAAGAAAGTTTCCTCCAAAGAGGAGGACAAATGATAGAAGAATCCTCTAGAGAGGAGGAGGTAGAAGAAGAATAAGAAAACTCTAAAGTCACTACCCCAAAATACAATACACCTTATTCTCCCAATTCATGCTCTTTTGAATATTTGTCTCCTAATGAAATTGAAAAAAATGAGGTAATTAGTCTAGACAATGATAGAGATGACTTGCCCGCAGGGGTGTAGACCGATTGGCAAGTGCCGTGTAAATGGAAGGAACTATGTAAATGAGGTCTCAAGGTCGATTCTCACCCCGATTTACTCGGAGGGCGTGCTTGCGGGCTGTGCGTTTCTCCCTAGGGTTTATAAGGCAGCCGGCAGGATTCGACCCCGTGTCACGCGAGTACGATACTGCCGTTGTTACTGATTCCCCTAGTATAAAAAAAAATGATAGAGATGACTCTTCTTCAAGTAAAAATGAAGAGGATAAGGATGATAAAGAGGAAGAGAATGAACATGAGGATGAGGGTGATTAAGCCTCTCCTCATTTGTTCATAGTATATATTACTTATTATAGTGTGCTTGCTTTCTACCTAGACAATTATTACAACCTCATTTGAAAAGATGGTTTTTCTAAAATGTTTATTAACATTAATGTTCATAACCTTTAATAGAAACTTGTTTAGAGTACTATCTATTTTTTTATAATATTTTTATAAATTAATATAATTTTGCTTAAAGAAAAAGTTTGTTTTGTATATTATTGTTATAAAATAATAGATATTGTCTCATTGACTCCACACTAATTTAAAACTCAAGGATATCTTCAATAAAAAACTCAGGTCAAAATTCAATTAAGTCTTCATGATTTGTCCTGACAAATAGGCACACCCAGTCTAGCTCATGGAGAAGTTTGACATTTCATTAACCTTGATTTTTATCCAATGAAAAAAAACATATTCAGAGTATTTTGCACAACATAAATTTTTATGTGTCAAGTTAAAAATATGGAATTGTAGTAAGGTTTGTAATGAGTAAACACACATTTCCCAAGTTGAATAATTCAATTTGGCCTTGTAAAGAAGGTTAGTGAATCTAACCAAAATAGCATTGCTTCACTAAAATGCATGCCCATGATTTATTTCTTGGTCAATTTGAGTTATTGAAATTGAATAATGTGTATTTTATAATTCTTCACATTTATACAATTTCACATTTTTAATTTGAGCTTTGAAAGTTTTTGCGTTAGATTTCCTTCAACATGCAAAATTCCGCTTTGGCGTGCATTTTGTCAAAGTTGTGTGTAAGTGGAAACAATAGATATGTAGGGATTTTGGTAGATCTAATGTAATGGTACATAGGATTCGTATTGTGTAATGATGTCTTAGTCCAAATTTCATACCTGAGGTGTACTTGGTTTGGCCCTAAAGTGCATTTTTGCATTGATTATAAAAATTGACAAATATTATCAATTGTTATTTTGATAGACATGGATTTCACTGTAAAAGTGTTAGGGACCTAACCTCCCTAACCCATGCTTGTGCGTGGTTATAAGGCCCTAGGTTCACTTTACTTAACCAACAAAATGTTTCAGATACCGACCCTTTCGACATCACCTGTATGGAAGTGAAGTCTCACCCGAGGTGTCTATTAGGACTATAGGAACCAAGTTTCTGCAGGGATGAGGGGATGTGAGGCTATCATCATATCCATTACTATTTATCCACCCTATGCACAATATGTTTATTCATATCCTTTGATTAGTTAACAAACTCTATTGTGAAGAACCCTTATAACATAGCTTGCAACATAAATAACCCACTGTAACAATCACTGTTATTGCACATCAATCATATAGTAAACCGAGCTATACTAATCATGCATAAAAAAACATTCATGAATAACCACATCAACACAAGACATAAAGACACAAATTTTAACATGGTTCACCCAATCCTTGGGATACGTCCACAATGACTGGATTCTATATTTATCTTCATGCAATAATCACCTCAGGCCTGCGCACTACGCCTACAATAGATATAACATATCATACTATCCATATCTCCTAGCCGCTCTGCAACACAAGCCTCTCTCTCTCTCTAAAACATCTCTCCACAACCCTAAACATAGATTCTCAATCATAAGCATGCTAAAATCTTACTCTTAGGAGCCTAATATCTCTTTTTCAACAACCTATTCTTCCCAATCCATTACAAATTTATACATAGAGTTAGGGCTTAAAACTCTAATAGTTTATCCCAAAACCCTAACATGTTCTAACTATTTTCCTTCTTTTTCGCTAGAATGTTGCTTTTCCTTCCTTTGTGCCTACATGCTTCTTTTCTTTCTTTATCACTGAATTGTTGCTTTCTTACTTTTATTATGAACTGTTGCTTTCTTTCCTTCTTTTGCGCTTGCTTTGACTTCTATTTTGACCCACAAAATTCTCCCTTTTCTTCTTTTGCACACGCTCTTCAAAACTTAATTATTCAAACTTCCTGTCCAACATGCCCCCAACACTCACCTGTGGCTCGTCTCGAGCCATTTAAGCCTATTGTGTTGCGCCCTTCCATGCCTCCATGAACTTTTGCAGTCTTTCTCATGCTATAGCGACTTCCTTCTTTACCTTGACTTCTTTCTCCAAAATCTTCTCTACTACTTGTGTAGTCAAGGTCGTGAGATTTTCCTCACTGTCTTGTGGTACTTTATTCACTGTGCCTTGCGTAGCTACCAATGCCCCCATGATTGTGACTGCTTCATCTTGCAGGGTACCAATCGCTATGTGAGAATCTTCTGTTGTTCCCTTAGTTGTTCTATCTCATTGTATGATTGCCTATTTTCCAGAATGGTCGTTATGCACTCATATGGTGGCATTGTGCTTATATTCCCCGTGGCCTTCTGTGCCTTCTTCTGTGCATTCCTTAATCTCTCCTCGACGACCTTCATCTCCAAATCCTCCATCTACTTTGTCCAAATATGCATGCTTTCTTCACATAACTTCGCACACTCCTCCTCCAGACTCTTAATGCTTGCCACTGAGCTTATGGTTGTCCTTTCTCTTTGTTCCTTCTCCTCAGGTGGTGTCCCTGGTGTATTGTGCACTTCCAACTCCTTGATTCTGGTGTAGAATCCTGGAATGACTTCATTGATTTTGGATAACTTTTCTTCCAGTGTGGATTCTATCACCATCGACACTTCTGGAATCTCCTTTTATAGTTTCTGGACATCCCACTGTATCCTTTATGCCAGTTGCTCGACCTGGTCCTTCTCCTTCGATATCATTTCTGCCTTTTGCTTGGCCTCATCCTTCTCTTGCACAACTTCTGTATAATCCTTCTGCAGTTATTCCTTATCAACAGTTTCCTTATCCAACTCCTTTTATGTTGACTCTGCGTGGAACTGTATTTCCTGCGCAATACATGTCTGTAAGCCTTGAAGTGCTTCTATGGGCATCTGTGAAATGACTAAGTCTAGGTGACTTTGTACTCGTGCATGCTCTTGCATTTCTAGCGTGGGGAACTCAATTTCATCTGGCGAGATCTTCAAAACTCTACGTGTTGCTTCTATCTCTGTTTAGTAAGAAGTGGTGGCCCCTGTTTCCCCAGTCACACCTATTGTTGGTCCTTCACCAGGTCTCTGTTTTGGCACTATTGTTATTGCCTCTACTAGCTGATGCAATGTCCTTAACTGTTCTTTCACCTTCTGGTGCAGTTCTTCTTATTTTTGTGACGATTGATGAACTTCCTCTTCTCTGACATCACTCACTTGGAAGTCGATCCTATCGATATAATCGTCCATCAACGTGTAGATAACTGGTTCTTTATGGGTTTTCATATTTTTTCGCGCAGATCTTGTTGTCCCTTGACCCTTGTATTTCCTCTTTTACCCTAAGTTTGGTACTGTCTCTTGCGTGTCCCCTATGCCATTTCCTTGGTCTTCTTCTTCATTGTCAAGGTGCTCTGTCTCTATTTTGTTCGCAGGGACCTTCTAGTCTAGCTCCCAATCCTGTATAATCAATTGAATGTCTTCCTTTGTGATCTTGTACTTTGTCTGGACCCATTCCTCTCTCGGGTCTTTCTTTTCTTGTACGTATATGTGATGCCGGTCTTCTCGAAATCATGCAATCGATGCATATGCCTCTACTAGGTGTGACAAAATGTGTGGTGTATCCTGGATACACCTCCTAATCCTTTTGTTGTAAAAAATGAACTTAATGTTGGTGTTTATTTGTCTTCTCTTTTTCGTCATGTACCAAAAGTTTTGATACTTAGAGGCTAAGTAGGGCTTACCTCTTAGACCCAAAAACTATGCATCTTTTGGTTCATTCCATGATGTGAATACAATCAGGATTAACAACCAAGAATAATGATATTCCATGTCTCTATCTTGGGATTCCATGCAATTGATGAGGAATTGGGTAAGTAGAAATAGGGCCTAGATCATCGATACCCCTTCGACACACTTCTCAGCAAGAACTATCACACCTGTGAGCACTTGGTATTTCCTGCATTTCCTCAACAACTTGCATGCCAAGGCTTGCGTCATAATTCTTATTGTTGGGTCACATATACTTGGTATGTCCAACCCGTGCACCCCTCTGAATATATGCAATTTATACCTCATAGACTCTTATAGAGTCCTGTCACTCTTCTTTTCTGCAAACAATAAGGTTGGATCTTGCCCCTGTGTTGGTAAGTATGTGATTCAGGAAATGATATTTGTATCTATATAAATTGTCTTGTCCAACCATAAGTAGCTGCCATGCACACAGGTTAACAACATCTTGACACATGCATTCACCTTGTGGCTCCTGCCAAAGTGTGGAATTTCAAACATATTAAGTATTCCAACTCATTCCAACCCCCTGGCCCATATCTTTGGCACAAGTATAGTCTGGTTCGTCACTGGGTCTATTCTCAGTTCTGAGTATTTGCCTGGCGCAAGTTCAAGGAACTTCGATGTGTCTATTATATCATGGTCTACATATTTTAGCTTTGGAACCCTACCTAACATATCCTTATCTATGATGACCCCATCTGGGATGTTGAGTGTCACCAATAGACACTTGGTGTCCTTCTTCAATGTCATTGGTTCTGCATCCTCGGCGGAATATAATCCCTAGTAAACCTTGACTCCGTTGATAATGCTCCGAGAGTCTCCTCAACCTATGGTGCTACTATTTTTGCTCTCATTCAGGATTCTTTGGTACAGATTCGACTGCCTTTAGTGGTGCCATATTTGTAATCCAATTACTAGCGACAAATTCTTCGACTCTGTGTTTTTTCTCAGACTCTGCAACATGGCTCTTGACTCTCTCTTACTTGCATGCAACTCCAAATAAAAATAATCAATGTTTGTCAAACCTTTGTGAATTTTGTGCCCCTTTTCCAGCTATCCATTCACCTTGATGCTTGAAATAACTATCAAATCCCTTAGTATTGTTCATTCAATACTTGCTTTAAAGCTGCATTAATTCCAATTCCTTCGCTAGATTTTTTCCTTGATTTGCCAGGATGTCATGATCTCCACTGACTTTTTCCATTTGTGATGACGCGTCTCCGTGTTGTGCTGTCATTATGGATTTTAGTCGTTGTTTCCTCCCTTTAATGTTATTTAGTGGTCTTTATCCGTTTTCATCCTCACAATTTCTCTGTCTTGCTCATTCATTTACTCCACAACTTTCACTTTTGTGTGTAATCTACTTGCTTGACACGATTTCATCCATTTTCATGACACTTACATCTTCTGCGCGTTTACTCTCATCGTAACTTAGTTTTTTCCTATATTTCCTCTGTTTTTTTATACTTTTTCTTTCTCCTACTATAATACACTACTATAATACAAAGGTTCTTGTGTAGGTCATACTAGTGCACAGATAGTCGGTCATCCCTATATATTTTCAACCAACTTCCATCCATCAATCCTCCAAAGACTTCACCATTCAACGTTTTTAGATGCACATCACATACTTCTATCACATACTTGATCAGATATGGACCTAACCAATGCATTATAAACTTCCCGAGGTGCTTCATGAACTTGCTTTCCTAGAGCAACACTGAGTCTCCCACTTGAAACCCTTTTTGTTTAATATGCCTATCATGCCATGCTTTTTCTCTTGCCTTCTAGACTTGCTGATGGAATTATGTGACAAATCAGTCTTCCTCGAGCTGTAATAACTGTGACAATATTTCCTCTACTGCGCCAAAATCTGAAAGATTAGTAATCGCTGAAACGCGCAAACACAACACAATAAATTCCAACGACATTACTACTTCTTTCCCATATACCAACTTGAAATGTGTTTGTCTTGTCAACTTTTTGCTTGTATTCCTATACGCCCATGATACTGCATGGATCCTTAAGTCCTAATCATCTCTTCCTACATTGCATATCTTGGTTAGAGCATTCTCTAAAATTTGATTGAAGGTTTCAACTGTTCCATTTTCTCGTGAGTGATATGGTGTGCTCTTCTGATGGTGAATTTGAAACTCCTTAGTTAATGATGCAATCGTCTTATTCAAGAAGTGTGTCCCTTGATCACTCAGTAAAATGCATGGACACCCAAATCTTATCACTATATTATCAAACAAAAATCGTGCAATAGTTTTTGTGCCGCAGTTTGTGACTTTTGCTGCTTCATCCCATTTGGTCAAATATTTTGTCGTAGTGATTATATACCTAGCTCCTGATCTCCTAGATGATGGATTGATCGGTCCAACAAAGTCTATTTCTCATTTCTCAAAAGCCTGTAGTGTAACATGTGGATGCAAGGGCATCCCATCCCTTTTGAATGGCTTTCCAACCCTTTGAAAAACATCACATGCCTGAAAATATTCCTTAACATCCTTGTGAAGTGTAGGCCACGAGAGCCTTGTGCACAAAATATTTTGCCTAGTCTCTTTACCTGCGTAGTGTCCCCCTGCAATACCTTCATGCGCTTCTTCTAGTATCATTGTCCTTTCATTCTCTAACAAACATAATCTTAATATCCCATTTGCACCTAACTTGTTTAAGTTTCCTACAATTAGTTGATAGTCTGTTTCCTTAACCACTAACTGTTTCTTTTGTGCAACTGTCATGTCTGATGGAGCCATTCTTGTACTTAATAATTTCACAATGTATGCGAATTAGTCATCCACCATTCGAACTACAAATAAATGTGCATCCGATAAACTATCATATAGGTTCCCTACATCCTTGCCTGATAAAATGCGTGATAAGTGGTTCAGTCTTGCATTGAATTTTCTTGGCTTAACGATGAATTCAAAGTCATATTCTTGGAACAAAATTACCCATATGCAAATTCCCCCCCCAACACTGGCTTATTCACTAAGCATATTAGTGCAGAATGGTCTGTATACATCTTGAAACGAGAACCCGACAAATAGTGTCTGAACTTATGCAATGCACACACCATTTCCAACCCTTCTCGTTCTGTTGTAGTGTAGTTATTTTCTACTGTGGACAATTTCCTGCTTGCAAATGCAATTGGATGGTCTAATCCTCCTTCTCCAGGCTGGGATAATACATCTCCCAAAGCTATGGATGATGCATCCACATGAGCATGAACTTCCTTCTCCTAATCTGGGAATATCAAAATTGGCGCAGTCACTAACTTCTACTTTAATGTGTCCAAAACTTTCTAGTAGTCCTCATTCCATTGTAATTTAGATTCCTTCTTCAACAACTTCTCCATTGGTGCTGTAATCTGTGCATATCCCTTAATGAACATCTTGTATTATCCTGTATGGCCCAAGGTTTCTCTTAACTGTCTTACTGATGTAGGTGGTTGTATGTCCAAAAACACTGCAATCTTGGGAGGATCCACTAGTAAGCCTCGTTTACATACCACATGGCCCGACAAAATTCCAAAATGTGTACAAAAAATACATTTTTTCAAGTTCAACACAATATGACATTGTTTACACCTATCCAACATTAATCTTAGTACTTCTATATGATTCTTCAAGAGACTAAAGACAACCCATTCATATAAATAAACTTCAAGGAACTTATGAATAAATTATTTAAAGGCTGCGACCACTACTCTTGAGAGAATTGTAGGTGCATTCTTTAGCCCAAAAGACATCACTGTGTATTGGTAGCTTCCCCATTCTGTTGCAAAGGTAGTCTTATTTCTGTCTTCCTGCACAATCTTTATCTAGTGATATCTTGAGAATCCATCTTTGAAGGAATAAGTCTCCTTCCCCCCTACATTCTCTAGCACTTCATCTATAAAAGTTGTCGGAAATGGATCATGAAGACATGCATCATTTAACTTTCTTAGGTCTACACAAATTCTGATTCCCCCTGTTTTCTTATCTTGTACTACAATTGGACTTATCCATTCTGATTCCACCACAGGTTCAATAATTCCCGCTTCTAACATTCTATCTATCTCTGCCTTTACCTTCTCTTTATACTCCAGATTCAGTCTATAGGGTCTCTGTCTTACTTGCTTAGCATTTAGTTTCAAAGGGATATTCATTTCTCCTAGCTCACCAACTATCCCTTTCATTTCTAAAAATGTGGTTGGGAATAGATCCTGATACTAGGGCATTAAGTACACAATTTTTTCCACAGTTTCATCATTCTAGTAGTCTCATATCTGCGCAAACTTTGGATTCTCTTTTGTCCCAATATTTACCTTACACCTCCTTAGTGGTTGTGCAAATGCAATAGATTCAAGATATGGACCTTCCACTGCGTGTTTCCCCTCAGTTTCAGGTATTTGTATATTTCTTGGATCCTCCTTGTATTGATATTCTTGAGACACATTATAACATTCCAGTAGTTCATGAACTGTCATAGAATTTCTATGCGCACTACACTTAGGTACTACCTCCATCGTCTCTTCTTCTAAAATAAATCTTGTGTCTAATGGTATGCAAATATGCATCTATCAATGGAGATTCATCTTCAAACGTAAATGTTATCTTAAACCTTTGAATTAGCTTATCCTAGTTCGTTGTTTCTCTGTGTATTTATAGTTCCAAGTACTTGTTCTTAGGGATCATTTCCAATGTATGTATGAACCTATGCGTTCATTCCTTCGGTATTGAACTCCATATGTTTATGCATTGCGCAATATGATCTACATGGTTACTTACTCTTGCATATTTATACACAATATACTCAAGCTCGATACCAAATCTAACTTGCATTAATCTTTTACACTCGTGATAGTCTTCTATTCCATCTTTACGTGCAACCCATCATCTGGTTGGAGTGGTTTTCAAGACAACATCTAATGCCAACAATATTTGTTGTTCGGGTATTTGTAATTTAAACGCCCTTACAAAATAACTTATATTAGTCAAACCATCATACTTGGGTGGGTCACAAAACTTTGTTCCAATCTAGCGCAATGATCGAGTAATGCGGGAACATCGTCTGGTTGATACTATTGACAAAGTGTCCTCAGACACATAATTTTATTAATAAAGAAAAAGTGATTACAATCTGAAGTGAGGACTCATAATCAAATTGTTAGCCTCACTTGAAGAAGAAGCTTGTTTATATAGCTCAACTCTAAACTAAAAACTAGGAGAACAACCAATCACATAATCACATGAGTATGATAGGTGTCCTTTACATAGAAGCTAGGTGTCCTTATCCTAACAAACTAGAATAAATTAATTTCTAAAAAAATTTATACTAGAAAATACCTAGACTATAGAACTTTAGGATTATGAGGCTAACAATCCCCCCTTTAATCTGAAAGTTCATTTTTACAAATACCAAGTTCATCTATGATCTTAGTGAACTTTATTTTACCAAGAGGTTTGGTAAACATATCTGAAGTTTGATCTTCAGACGGGCATAATTGAGGATTGATGATGTCTTTGATGATGAGCGATCTGATGAAATGGTACTTGGTGTCGACATGTTTAGTATTTGAATGAAATACTGGATTCTTGGCCATCTTTATTGCTGATTGACTGTTGATCAATAAAGTAGTTGGTGATTTCTGAGTTTCACCAAGATCTTGTAAAATTCTACGTAGCCATACAATCTCACAAGTTGCTTCCCAAGCTGATATGAACTCTGCTTCTACTGAAGAATTGACAATTTTTGTCTTCTTTTTGCAATTCCAAGATACTACTGCTGCATTCATATTCATTAAATAACCTGAAGTGGATGTTCTATCATCAATGTCACCTACAAAATCAACATCTGAAGTTCCTTTTGTAGATAAGACCAAAATATTTTGTACCTTGAATGTATCTTAGTACCATTTTTGCTGAATTCCAGTGACTTTCCCTTGGTTCCTGCATAAACCTTGAAATTATAGTGACTGAATATGACAAATATGGCCGAGTATTTGTCAAATAAATTGGACTTCCAACCAATTGCCTGTACTTTGTACTGTTTACCAATTCTCCCCCTTCAAATTTTGAAAGTTTCAATTTCTGCTGCATGGGGGTAAGATAAGGTTTACAATCTTCCATGCCAAATTTCTTTAACAATTCAGTGGCATACTTGTTTTGACTAAGGAATATTTGGTTATGATGTTGAGATACTTCAACTCCAAGATAATAATGAAGTGTCCATAAATCAATCATTTTGAGCCCTTCTTTAAGTTCTTCCGTAACTTGTTTGATGTGAGCTTCATTATTTCCTATTATGATTAAGTCATCAACATAGAGTACAAGTATCACCATGTGCTTATCTTTCATTCGAAAATACAATGTATCATTTGATTCACTTCACTGAAAACCCACCTTTCGTAGGTACTCATCCACTTTTGCATACCAAACGCGAGGAGCTTGTTTCAAGCCATATAAAGCCTTCACAAGTTTGCAAAATTTATGTTCTTGTTCTTTAGCTTCAAACCCTTGTGGTTGATTCATGAAAATATCTTCCTTTAGATCACCATTCATGAAGGCACTTTTGACATCCATTTGATGTAATTTCCAACCATTATGTGCAGCCAAATTGATAACCATTCTGATAGTATTCCATTTAGTTGTGGGTGCAAAAGTTTCTTCATAACCAATTCCTTCCTGTTGAGCAAAACCTTTAGCAACAAGTCTTTCTTTGTACTTGTCAATTTTACCATTGGGCTTGTACTTTAATCGATAAACCCATTTACGACCGATGGGCTTAACATCATGTGGATAATCAACTAAGTTCCAAGTCCCATTTGCAAGTACTGAATCATATTCATTAATCATTGCTTCCTTCCATTCTTTATGTTCAACTACTTCAACAAAAGAAGTAGGTTCAATGGAAGCATGAGAAACATTTGCTTCTTCTCTTGAAGATCCCCTAGTTCTTGTTTTGTTAATTTTATCTGAATGAACATCTTTGAGAAGTTGTTCGGCCCACTTTGGCTTCTTATGTTGAGAGGATTATGGATCTGAATCACCATTATTATTGAAAAGAGGATTTTCAAAAAATGAGGCTCTTCTTTCTTCTGAAATATCTGAGGTTGGAGAAGATTATTTTGAAGATTCAGTATCAAAAGAGTCTTTTGTAGTTTCATTATCAGATGAATCAAAATAACTTTTTGATAAAGAGATGTCTTCTGGAGAAACAAAGTCTTTTTCAAACCAAAATGTTTTCTTTGACTTTTTCAACTTACCTTTACCCTTAATGTTTTTCTTCTCTAAACAACTAAGGAGATGATTAATCTCATCTAAACTGTTACTTTCAGTTTCATAAAAAAATACATCTCTACTGACAATGAATTTTCCATCTGAAAGCAACCTATACCCTTTCTTTTCATGAGAATATTCAATGAAGGTACACTTCATACTTCGGTTTTCTATTTTAGTCCTCTTTTCATTAGGAACTAAAGCATAACATGTTAAGCCAAAAACCCTAAGATGATTTACCTTGGGTTTAAAAACGTACCAAGCTTCACAAGGTTTTTGTCCATCTAAAGTTGATGCAGGTGATCGATTTATGAGATAAACTATAGTATGGACTGCTTCAACCCAATATTTTGTGCTCAACCCTTTAAACTGCATCATAGATCTTTCCATGCCCATGCGAGTTATGTTGATCCTTTCAGTAACTCCATTTTGCTGTGGAGTATAGGAATTCTTTAGTTGCCTCTTTATTCCATTGTCTCGACAATAATCATTGAATTCAGTTGAAGTGAATTCACCTCTATTATCTATTCTCAAAGATGCAACCTTTTTCTCTTGTTTCATTTTCAACCATGTGTTGAAAATTTTTAAACTTTTCAAAAGATTCAGACTATGCCTTTAAAAAGTATACCCATGTCATTCTAGTGTAGTCATCAATGAAAAATATAAAGTATCGACATCCACCGAAATAAGATTCCATTGGACCACATATATCACTGTGAATCAACTCCAAATACTTTGTTGCTCGCCATGAGATGGTTGAAAAATCTTCTCGCTTTTGCTTGCCAAAAATACAAGATTCACACTTGGAATTTTCTTTCTTAAAAGTTGGAAAACCCTTTACCAAATCTTAGGACATAAGTTTCAAGATACTATCAAAGTTTAAGTGACCAAATCGAAAATGCCATAATCTGAATGAAGACATTTTAGAATTCACCATTGCTTCAAACTCTTCGTTTCTTTGGATAACTTTCCCATTCATTCTTAGTAATTTCCCATCTTCATATCCTGTCATTATTGTTTTCAAGTTATCATTCTCTGACTTAATCTTCACCAAACCATCTTGCATGATGATTTGATGTCCAACTTGTCTGATTGTGACTAAGGATAACAATTTTTTCTCAAAAGTTGGTACATACCAAACATTTGAAATCCATTTTTCACCAATTCCATGGAGAAAGACTTTCACTGAACTTTTTCCTTGAGGTATATGAGTTGTATCATCAAATAAATAAATAGGATTTAGTTGAACATCTTGATAATTCCAAAAATAATCTCTGCGATAAGTCATATGCTGAGTAGCCCTTGTGTCCAATATCCAATCATTTTCAAATAAATCTTCTTGCTGAACTGCTATAAAAACATTTTCATTTTGATCATCATGTTAATCTTGATCCTCTGCATATTGAGATGATTGTTGAGAATTTGAATTTGATGTCTGCTTAAAATTTGGAAATTGATCATTGCTTGTAAGACAATTTGATGCATAATGACCCATCTTTAAACATCTTTTACATCTCACTTCACTGAAATTTCTGCCTTATCTTGACTATGCTTTATTATTGGGAGGATTCTTTGAAAATTTTGTTGATTAAAATTGCTACGACCTCTACCTTAACCATGACCTCTACCATGACCTCTGCCATGACCTCGATTAGAAGACTGATTCTAAAAATTTGAAAAATTTGATTTTCCTCTTCCTTTAGAACTTTTATCTTTAGTGAAAAGAAGATCTTCTCCTGATTGTTTTTGTTTTCCAAAAGATTTACTATGTTGAGCCATTAATTCACTAAGTGAATCAAAAGTCACACTTGATAACTTATCTATTATTTGCAAAGTTTCAAGAAAATGCTTATAATATTGGGGCAAGCCATTTATCACAATGGAGACTAGAAAACTATCTTTAAGTTTAGGAAAATCGCCTTTAATGATTTCCTAATGAATGTTCTTAATTCTTGAAATGTATTCTAATACATCACCATTATCTGCTAATATTTTCTTAAGCAATTTCATTTGTAGATCAACTCTATGAGATGCAACAAGAGTATCAAAAAGCTTTTTGAACAGATTCCAAGTAGACCATGCATCTTTGTAATTCTCAATATGAACAAACATGTGTTCAGTTACAGACGAGCACAACAAAGCAAGTGATTTTTCATCTTTTAAATGCCATTTTTCTAAAGAAGTAGTGCCAATTGGCTTAGTTGGAGCAGTATCACCATCATAGATATCACGCCATAATTCATTATAAATCAAAGTGTTTTTCATGTGCCGACTCCAAGATTTATAATTCTTGGGTCCATCTAACTTATTTAATTCGGTGAATAGATTGATTAATTTAGACATGATGATAGATTGTCTTATTGCAAGATTGCATGTTTAATGATCAAACCACCAAACTAAATAATCCACAAAACACCAAAATAAGAGACACAATGCACCAAATGGAAAGAGTACACAATCCACACAAAAAGATCACTTTTAAGGTCTTGGCCTTGATCCTTTAAAAGTCTCATTGGAAAAGGAATTTGAGAGAGTATTTTACCGAACTCTTATCAACTTCTGAGCTTCAAGGTTACAATCAAAAAGTTCAAAAAATAAATTGATCCTTTTACAAGATATATAGCCTTTTACAAATAGTTAAATGTGCCCCCCCTTGAAATCAAATCCTCTCATCAATTTTTATAAGTAAAAACACCAAAATAATCCACAAAACACCAAAATAAGAGACACAATGCACCAAAAGGAAAGAGTACACAATCCACACAAAAATATCACTTTTAAGGGCTTGGCCTTGACCCTTTAAAAGTCTCATTGGAAAAAGAATTTGAGAGAGTATTTTACTGAACTCTTATCAACTTCTGAGCTTCAAGGTTACAATCAAAGAATTCAAAAAATAAATTGATCATTTTACAAGATATATAGCCTTTTACAAATAGCTAAATGTGCCCCCCCTTGAAATCAAATCCTCTCATCAATTGTTATAAGTAAAAACATGAAAATATCATAAATATCAGTTTTCTTTAATTCCAGTCAAATCCTCACGAATTTTTATTCGAGTTAACAACCATCCTTTTAGGCGTGTATTGCATTGTGTATAACTTCAAAGTAAAAAAAAATTCTACAAATGCAAATCTCAGAAAGCTTGTTTTCACAAAGGTTGACCAACTGACACGTCATCTAGGAACAATTTGGTTGTGAAAGAGCTGAGCGCATGAAACTGGGGTCATGAATAATATGAGAGGCAGAGAGAAGTAGTCAATAGTCGAAGAGGTCATTCATTCTCCATTCTGTGAGGCAGAGAGAAGTAGTCGACAGTGGAAGAGGTCATTCATTTGTCATTTTGTGAGGCAGAGAGAAGTAGTGAGCAATCGATGAGGTCATTCATTTTCCATCAAGATGCAAAATGAAGAAGGACAGAATATCGATCTTTACATTCCAAGGAAATGTTCTGCAACCAATCGACTGATAACTTCAAAGGACCATGCATTGGTGCAATTGAATATCGAGCATCTGGATGAGAACCGAATATACACGGGCCAATTCACACCCTTTTTTCTCTCAGGATTTGGCCGAGCACAGGGGGGGCATATTCGTTGAACAAAGAATCAAAGAGAATAACATGGAGAGGTTTCTATCCACTGAAATCTGGTTAAAACCAGTCACAAAGTTGTACCAGATCCGATAAATGTGGGATGTATCCATCAGGTTCGATCTATTCCATTCAGGGCCATTATGGTGAGCGTAGTCTTCATCCATCACAGTGCAACTCAAGGTGTTTGCACAGTCTGGAAGTTTCGCGCGCCCAAAGAATGTAAGTGAATATCAGTTTCTTGGAGGAGGGATTACGATGTCTCGCGAATTGTTCTGTCATTGGATGCAAAGGAAAGACAGGTCTGATCAAGAACAATTCGAAGCTGAAGCACTATATGTGATGATTGTACATCGAGTCTTTCAGTTCTATTTGAAATACAAATGGAAAATTGCATATCACAGAGAAGGATAAATGGTAGAGGTGTAGTTCCACATGATCGGTGGTGGGTGCATCTCAATTCGTTGTAAATGATCGTAGATTTTCAAGTTTCCATGCTATCGTGATGTTTGTTCCTCATAATAATTTGTAGAGAGAATAAATATTTTGATAAATACCAATTATTTCTAGATCTAAAACAATAGGTTCAAAAAATGATAGTGCTCTTTCTATATAAAAAAAAATGGACTGATAATTGCCAGATTTATACACAGATCTGAAGCAATTTTACAAAAAAAGAGCCCTTTTAAAAAATAAAACAATGGAACTGTGAGATCTAAAATCTTCCTAGATCTCTTAGATTTACATAAAAGAGAGCAACTATTAATCAAATCTACAATCTTTTAAATTGCAGATCTATAAAATTTACAACTGAAAATGATGATTCAATCAAATATCTAAAAACCGATTGCTGCAATCACTATAACTTTTTCCTTATTTTAAAACAACAACATATTACCTCAATATCATTTCTCTTGAGTTTGAAGAGATCTGGGTTGATGTCAAGGAGTCTTCCTTGCTTCCTCAATCCATCACCAATTATCTTCCATCATAATTTCACCATGGCTCTGATACATTGTTGACAAAGTGTCCTTAGACACAATTTTATTAATAAGGAAAAAGCGATTACAATCTGAAGTGAGGACTCATAATCAAATTGTTAACCTCACTTGAAGAAGGAGCTTGTTTATATAGCTCAACTCTAAACTAAAAACTAGGAGAACAACCAATCACATGAGTATGATAGGTGTGCTTTACATAGAAGCTAGGTGTCCTTATCCTAACATACTAGAATAAACTAATTTCTAAAAAATATTATACTAGAAAATACTTAGACTATAGAACTTTAGGATTATGAGGCTAACAAATACTTCATGCATCCTTTGCTGCCAATGTTCCAGTCCGTCCTATGAATATGATGGACATGAGCTAATGCTTCTTCAAATTAGGGCACCATCTGTAGTCGGATTAACGTAGTCATCCATTCACATAGTCACATTACATAGGTTATCAATTTCATTTCCTTTTGATGGCTCTATGTACCTCTTTTATTTTGTCGGATCCAATGGTGCAGTGACCTTCAAGTCCCCTACTTCAAAGATCATTTTCCTTTTCTTCAAATTGATAATTTCCTGATTGTCAAAGGTCCATTCAAGCCCCATTAACCCTGGGTATGGCTAACTATTATCCACAATCTCAATGACTTTGAAATATGCTACACTGCGCACTCCATCTATATTCACAGGTGCCCCCAACAACTGACCAATTGACACTATTTTGTGTTGGTTTTCCAATCTTAACTGGACAAGAGACCAAATCAACTTCAGCTTCTCCATCATTTCCCATGTTTGCTTCGACAAAACATTTACATCAAAACCTAAGTCCAAAATGAACTGGTCCATGTCATAATCCCCAATGTGCGCACTTAACCTGAACTCGTTGCTCGTCCTCTTTTTACGCAATACCTGATTCACTACCATCTGCGTGGTAGGAAGATCCCTTTCTTGCGTGCAATTATCAATCATTTCATGCAATGCATTCAATGCAATTTCATCTTTCATCAATGCTAAACAACTTTTCAGAAATTCTTTCCAAGGCCTTACCTTTTCAAGGGGCCTTTCCGGGGTAGTACAATCATAGATCAAAGGCATGTCAACCATAGAGATTGCAGATGATGTTGATGTTATCCAATCTGGTCCTAGTATCTCATTCCATGTATACTGATATGCCTCTTTTTTTCTTGCTATGGGTTAAATGTCGGCATAGGTCCTGCTGATTTCCTCACCCATTTCTCACACTGTCTCCCTCCTTTTATCACGTCAGCTCCTGTCTTAGCTCCTCTGTGCATGAAAACTGCCATTTTGGGTCCTTCGTTGTTAGAAATGTAACTCAAGAGGTCACACCATGATTTTGTGATGTTTTACTTGGTGGGGACCATTTTGACTTTCCTAAAGTGTTTTATAATATAAAAGTGACTTTATGTTTTTTAATGACTTAAGTGAAAAGTTAAGTTGTGGGTCCCAAAAAGATTTGTGAGCATTTAATGTGAGCTTTTAGATATGATTGATCTCAGCCATTGATGAGTTAGTTGAGATTAGTTAGTTAGGGTTTTGGGAAGAGGAAAAATATAAAGATATATCTAGGGAAAGAGAGAAAACATTATTATTGAAGTAACATTGTCATTAATTGAAGAGAGAGCAATTAATGAGTTGTAGAAAGGTAGAGCAAGAGCAACATTTCAAGCATGATTTACAAGAGAGAATTATGTACAACATGAGCATTTAATTTCTGGGCCATACTATTGTATACATAGTTGGAGGGAACATTTATTACCTCTGGGCCGTACAATGATTTCCAACACTCAAATCGAGGTTAATACAGTTATTAATGAAGGTCGTACAATTTCAGATTGCAAGCACACATTTCTAGACTGATTTCTGTGCATTTATTGTTGGTCTGGATAGTTCGTACAATGTATGAAATTGACAGAAAGGGAGAAATAACAATCCATATAGTTTCTAGAGACAAATGTTGGTCATATGATGATATAAATACAAGTTGAATGATTGTAATTTATACTTGAAATAAAATATTTTCTGTCTTTGGGTTTCCTCACAGTTCATGAGGATTTTCCCTAGCTTATGCCTAATTTATTGTATCAACTTCTTACAGTAGGATCTACTTGGTTGATTGGTGCTTTCATTTCAGTTTCAGTTTGATTCCATTTCATTAAATGCATGTGGTGTAATTGGTTCATTAATAACTCAGATTAAATGCAAAGTCAAGTATTTCAGCCAAGTGTTTGACGGAAGGTTTAAGTGAAGTTTTGTTTTTTGTCATATAAAATACACATGGTATCAGAGCCTAGGGTTCTGTAAGTGAAGTTGAAAGGAGAAAGAGAGAGTTAGGGATTCTTTTTTTGTGATTTTGATTGGTTTATTTTAAGAAAGAAAAGTTAAAGAAATAATGGATTTATGTATAAGGTTTGAGGACAAATTAAATGGCATATCTAATTACCTTCAATGGAAAGTTAGAATTACAATAGTTCTAAAGGAGAATAAGATCTCGAATTTTGTCAATACAATTGTTGTTGTACCCACAAATAACCCAATTTCCCTAGACCTTTGTAAGGTAGCTAGAGAGGTAGTGAGAGGGCCCATAGTGATAATAATGGAGGTCATTCAATGTAAGGTGGGCTAGGTCCACTATTTTATTAAATAAGGCCCACTATGGTAATTAGATATAATAAATGGGTAATTAGATATAATAAATGTAAGAGGACTTCTAGAAGCACTTGTTAAGTACCAAGATAGATCTACAAATATAATCACCACAAATACTGAATACACAATAGATCCACAAGCAAGATAGAAGAAACCA
>SNQJ01S0100411.1:0-43725 GCA_010110895.2 Picea sitchensis | reverse complement strand
CTTTCCTCTTTTCATGAGGAGTTCTTTTATGTAACGAGTACCTAAAATGGCCAAGTTGTCGGGACTCAATTTTTTTGTCATTACAGTTAGTCTTAAGGGGGGGTGTTGGAGCATAACCCTAACTTACATTAGTTTATACCTAGATTATAGTCCTAGATATTGGTTAATACATTCATTTACACTTTCTTTCACCTAATTTGGCCACATAGAGAAGAAGGGTGCCTCATCCCTAGATTCTAGGGAAAACTGCTATTTTTAGATCAAGACTCAACTCCTGCTTCTTGTTTTTCTTGATTTATTCTTGATTTTCTTGATTTATTCATGATTTATTCCAACTCCCCCATGAAAAAACTCATCTATTATTGGGTAATTCACACCTCTTCTTTGAGTGAGAGATTAATTCCTTAATTAATGATTTTTGTCGTTACTATTATTAGTAACTACTATTTCGAGTCAGTTAAGTGAGTTGGAACTGCTTCTCTTGTCAGTTAAGTGAGATTAAGTGAGATAATGCGCATCACTTGACTCTTTTGGACATTAATGATTGTGTTATATGTATCTTTAGTGGTCTAGGTCGAACTATGTGGTCTCCCTTAGCTTATGACACCTATTTTTAGCTATTTCTAGCTTTTTTTGACTAGAATTTCTATGTTGGAAATTCTATATATTCACCTCCTCTCTTCTTTTTGAGGATGGTTGCTCATGTATATTCATTTTTTATTAATATAATTCTTTGATTTATGGATCAAAAAATTTCTCTCATCTCTTTAATATCAGCAAATTGCATGTGTTCAATTTAACTAGAATTGTAGATCTATTGGGGTTTCTGCAGGAATTCTACACTTTTATGGATTTCCTCGGTGGTTATGGGAATTGCCTCAACCGTCCTTTTCCCTTCATTGGTAATATTTTCAACAACATTTTTGAACCACTCCTCTATGTAGCTCCTCATGGGCGCCACATTTATTTCATGCCGAATTTTTATATTGAAGATTTCACCTTCCAAGTCCCTTAGATCAATAGAGATTTTGTGCAAAGCTTCTTCAATATCTTGGTTTTTAATCAAATAATCAACTAACCGGTTTTCCACGTCATCTTCACCATATTCAATAATTCCATAAATTTTTTCAAATGAAAGCTCTTTAAATATCTCAAGTTTTTCATCAAATGCTTGCTTGGTTAAAGACAACGAGTCAAGTATCAATTTCGGGTCCTGGACTTCATTGGTGTTGCCAGCTAGATCTATCTTAGTTAACTTCTTGAATAGTTCCTCTCTTCTAGTTATGGCTTGGATAGATTCTTTCATGATACCATTAAGGTTTTTTACCTTTTATTTCCAACATGTGTTTAGTTGCTTTATTCGATTCAGGGAAGGGATATCCTCCTCTCTTCTTCTCAATTCCATCATACTAGTAAATTTAACACCAAATGGTACAACTGCATCGAGTAGAAACCTTGCTTGTGAAATTATAGATGTCTAGATAACTTCCTTATGGGAAGAAGGGGATGAGTAGTAGGAATCAACTTTGGATCACTGAAAAATATGGTCCTCTCACCCGAACATATTCAATGTGTCTCCACAAAAATGCTATCGAGCTGCATCCATAGGGTGATGAGAACGTTCCTTTTCTCCTGATAGTATTTAAAATGAATGCTAGAGGATGATAATACAATATCCCGTAAATATTGGTTTAATGCGTTTTAATGGGATATGTCCTTGACCTTTTTTCTTATTAATGCCAATATTTTTGAACTTGTGTGGTGAGTTTTTATTAATAAAATAATAATTAATGTGCATTGGGAAGGGCATGAAGGTGGCAAGGAAGGATGGGAGCGAAAAATTATTTGAAACTTTTGTGAACCTGGGAGTCCAGGAACCTGTGCATCTGTGAGAAAAGGACGTGAAGAATCAACTAAGTGTGGAAAGGCAAGACGGTCAGACAGTCTGGGGTTGAATTGTAGATCACAGAACTTTTGGGTGCAATATATATATATATCACAGAACATCGGGCATGAGAGTTCAATACCGCCAACTCAGGAACCTGCATTCATAAATTTGGCTAAGTATGGAAATGCACGATGATCGGTTGGACTCATGATGTGAGGATATATATGGAGATGAGGATCTGTGAGTCCTCCAAACTGGGAACCCACAATTATATAAATGTGACTAAGTATAGAAAAATAAAGGGATAATAGAGGGGAATAAGAAAAGGGAAAAACGGGTAAGTATAGAAGAGGGAAAAGAAATGGAGAAAATAACTTGGGAAAATAGAAAAGGGGAGGGAATTTTTGGAAGCGCGAAATGAACTCAGCAAGATCTTGCTTCCTATTACTAGGATTGATGGTACAACAAAGAATACATCCTCTAATATATCATGCTACATCTTCTAGTATTATAGGACAATAGACATACCTCTTATTTGTGGGTGGTTGTGAAAGCATATATGACAACTTATTTGTGTTACCCTTCTTATACTATTTTTCCAAATGAAATTGCTGTAAAAATCCCATCCACTCGTAATGAATGGATTTTTGTAGCTTACTCTAGGCCTGCAAATACTGTATTGGTTGGTGATCTGTGTGGATGATGGTCTTTGCGCATCAGATAGTGCTTCCGCTTTTTGACATCTTGTACCAAGGCATAGAGATCCTTGTCATAGGTAGGTTAGTTGAGAGCTACCCCATGAAATACTTTATAATGATAACATATGAGCCTTCATCTCTGCATCAATATTTATCCCATGGCATACCCACTTGCATACGTCTCCATTTAAAAGGGATTCTAAATGTTTGTTAGTGAAATCACTGGTTCTTGGATGATATTTATTTTCATCTCATCAAAGGCCTTCTATTGATTCTTCCCACACTAGAAACTCTTACAACTAGCTATTATGGCATGGAGTGGTGCAGATACCACTAAAAATGAAGCTATGAACATCCACAGGTATTGTGCTTCCCCCAAAAAAATACTAACTTCAGTGAAATTTGTAGGAACTGGTCATTTCATGATGGCATGCATCTTTGAGGGATCTATCTTAAGCTCCCCTCCACTGATAACATACCCCAAATACACCAAATATTATTGAGAAAAATCAGATTTCTTGATATTGGTCAGCGGCTGGTGCTTCTTTAGAGTTTTTAACACCTACATAATATGTGATATGCTCTCCTCCTAGGTATCACTATAAACCAATATATCATCCAAATAGACAATAACAAATAAATCTAGATAAGGGAACAACACATCATTCATTAGTCTCATAAATATATCCAGTGCATTGCATAAACCGAATGACATAACCAACCCTTCATACAAAACTTTCCTTGTCTTGAAGGAAGTATTCCAAGTATATTTTTATTTGACTCATATCTGGTGACATCCTGATTTCAAATCCAGCTTAGTGAAGTACTTAGCATGTTGCAACTGGTCTAACAGATCATCAATCCTTGGCAGAGGGTACCAATTGTTCATTCTAATCTTGTTCAATTCCCTATAATCGATACACAATATCCAAGTCCCATCGTTTTTCGGGACAATTATGATGTGTGACCCACAAGGTGAGGTACTTGGTTGAATCACACCTTGCTCCAAAAACTTTTACAACTTCTTCTTCACTTCATTTCCTTACAGAATGTATTGTCTATACAACCCAATATTTGACAATGGGGAGTATGTAAATAACTGTATTTCATGCTTCATGTTGTTCTAGACTTTGTACTTAAGTCTTAGAAAGTACAGTCTCTAGGAATCTGAAAGTGAGTAAAGGATAAAAATGGAGAAGAGTCAACCTTCGGGAAAGGACACTAAGGTTGATTTCTAGGTTGTCGTTGTCTTGCTTCCAACTATTCCTGAATGTTTATATCCCGTTCAATCGCGGCCCCAATAAGATGTTGTTCCAGAGTTTGTACTTAAGGCTTAGAAAGTACAGTGTCTAAGCATTAAAAAACCTTGAAATATCCTTTAATTTTATTGTTCCTCTATGACTTTCCCCATTCTAAGACAACCTAATATTGAACCTGGTTTATCGGACCAAACCCATATCACTTTAAACATTTTTGATACCATACTCAAAACATCCACCACCTGGGTAGAACTTGAACGTTCATGGGCCACGATTGAACGGGATATAAACATTCAGGAAATCAGCCTTAGCTTCCTTTCCCAAAGGTTGACTCTTCTCCCTTTTTATCCTTTACTCACTTTCGGATGCCTAGACACTGTACTTTCTAAGCCTTAAGTACAGACTCTGGAACAACACTTCACTTTCCCTCTTAGGTGGTATCCCTTTAGGCTCATGGAACACTCCTCGACATGCCTATAAAAAATCCTCCAATTGATGTTTCTACGCTTTAGTACAACCCTCGAGGGATTCCATAACCCTCTTTGACTCATCATTAGACCGGTTTTCTCTTAATAAAAGAAAAACATATTTCTTACTAGAACTAGTCAGCTTCTTCACTTTGTTAGAAATTACCAGTGAGATATTTTACTTTCCTTTATGCACGTTGATGATGTAGGACTTCCCATCCTTGATTAGTAGGCATTGGTTGCATCTACACATGAATATTCCATCCCTCATTTACATGTAATTTATTCCAAACACTACTCCACATACATCAAGGGGTACTACATCCAATTCCACTTCATCAATAAAATCAACACTTATAACAAATTTAATCTTATATCTGCTAGGATGATTGTCAATCTCCAATCCAATCTTGCTGATCAGATATATTTCTATGATATTATCATGTGAACCATATTTGAACAAAGAATCTATATTTGTTGTCTTGACCTGAAACTTAATTTGGAAGAGATTGGTCGTCTCCTTCTCTTCCTAGTGATGAAGGATACTCATATTCACCTCCTTCTACATAGATGTGCAAATAATATTATCATCCACATTTGAGCTAATTTCAACCTAATTTCTTGAATCTGTGGCTACAAGGTTCGTTTTATTTCTGTCCTTCTTGTGAATCTTCAGGTTCATCCTAGGATGTAGTTTCCAACATTTTTCCTCAGTGTGGCCATTAATGTTGCAATCATTACAATGTTTTATTTGATATTTACGGTAATGTGTAATGGTTGTTGTCTTCTTATATTCCCCCCCTTTCCACTTCTTCTTCCCATCCTTGGAAGCTTCTTGGTGCTCTTTCTTCTTTGAACTACTTGTCTTTCCTTTCTTTTGTCTTATGTTTTCTAGGTATTGTGCTTGTACACACACCTCATCCACCATCCTTGTCTTGAAGACGATCACCTTAATTCACAGATGATTGTTTAAACCCCCCAAATAATTAAGGAGTACATATGGTTTCTTGGGAGACAAACCTAGCATGATGGCCATCCTTATGAACTTAGTGGTGTACTCCTATACACTTTTCTCTTGCCTCTGCCTGAAGTGGTGCCACCGGATCCATTGGTCCTCTACATACCTGATAGGGTAGAATTGGCACTTGATGATGGTTTTGAAGTCCTCCCACCTAGTTACTTATTAATAACCCTCTATCCTAAGTGTTTCCATGTGGATTTCCCACCAAGTTAAAGCTTGGCCCTCTAACTTCAATCTAGCCAATAAAATATTCTACCGTTCATCTATATGGTGAACGATAAAATAAACTTCCAGTTGTTGTAACTAATGATTGAATTTTAATGCATTGATCTCACCTTGGTATGGATTTATGTCCACTTTTGTTTCCATATTAAATAGGGACTTTGAAGGGTTAACAACACTTGAACTTAGTTTCTCTTTCTCAGATTCATTTTGTGACTCCTTTCCTGAGTCTTCCCAATATCCTAATTTGCCCTCCAATTTGATCTCTAACTTAGAGCCTCCATAATCTCCAAACACTCTGAGATTTCTTGGTGGAACCACCATGAGGATGTTTATATTGTGGTTGATGTCAAAAAAATTGTCTTCCAATCACTCAAATCTCTCTTCTGCTAAATCTTGAGGGTTATTATGAACAGACTTGTCTTCCATGGCTAGGTTTTCTATGACTTCTCTTTAAGATGATTCCTAGATACCACAACTTCCCACAAATACCCAAAAGGAAAAAATTCTCTCGTATTGATATGATATGTAATATGTCATGGATATTCAACTATAATATTTCATCATAAGAGATCTGATAAATAAAACCAAAATCTACCTATGAAGGTTAAATTCCTTTAGATTTATAGAATATTTAGTTTATTGATTTTTTTCTTATGCATGAAATAGATAAAATGCAGAAAATAGAGAAAAATAATATAAAATCACAATATCCACAAATAAACACAAGATCTGACCTAGGAAACCCAATACGAGAGAAAAACCAACTAGAAGGTGAGGTTTCCCAACTATCTTTTTTCTAGTACAGATATCATGCAAGTACAAAGAAAGATGCACTCTCTATGGAGTTTCCTTTGACTTGTGGTATATATGGCTACTAAAAAATCTCTCCTCTATTATTCTCAAATAATACAACTCTTATATGTTTTTCCCAAATATGGAACAAAATACAATGCAAAATAACGGAACCCGTTCTCCTCTTAGTGGCCCAATATTAAACATAGCCCGATAGCCATTTACGTGTAGGTTTTTTAATTCCTCAACCCTCAATTGTGATAGGTTTTTGGAATTTCTAGAATATTATTGAAATAACATACATGGATAGCCCCATATGTGGGGGATGCCGTGGAATCCCCTTGTACCATGGTGGTCAACATGGTAGGTCAACTTGCAGGAGGCATAAATTTTGCATACAAACTATGATTGAAAAATGATTTGAACCATTGGAAAGGTATCAAAGTATAGAACACCATCAAGCATGTGGGCACAAATTACATACATTGGAATCCCCAAAAATGCTATTTAATTCCTCAAAATGGCTCTAGAAGTTGAATCCACCAATTTTTTCCACTTTGAAAGGATCAAGATAGATGACAAACAATATAATGATCCAATATGGATCACTTTATATTTATTGAATCGTAACATATAAATTTCCCCTCTTGCATAATAACTCCAACGAGTCCCTCTTTGCAAGCATTAGTACAAACCAAGAAATCTCTTTCAGGGTCCGCAATCTTCAAAACAAGGACGTTGGTCAAAAGTTTTGTTAGCAATTGAAAGATGGATTCATACTCTGTTGACTATACAAAATTATTTCCTTTCCTCTATAATTAAGTAATGGGATGAACAATATTGGAAAATCCCTTTATAAACCTTATATAATGCCTAGCTAGTCTCATGAAGGACCTCACCTCTATTACATTCTGTGGGGAAGGCCAATCCATGATTTCCTTCATCTTTTTGAGATCTACTACCACTCCTTATGATATGGTGTGGCCTAAGTGTTGTATTTATGTCTGAAATAATCCATACTTGTTGAACTTAGCCTACAACTGGTGATATCTCAACACTTGTAGTGCCATATTAATATGCTCTTTGTGATCTTCCTTAGTCTTAGAATACAATGAAATATCATCCAAAAATACTAAGAATTTTTTTTCCAAATACTTACTGAGGGCGATGGTCATCAAACAAATTAAGTTAGTTGGTGCACTGGTAAGTGTTATAGCATATTTTTCCACACTCCATGTATCTTTCTTTGATGGCCTTCCATTTCCCTTTGCAGACTTCCTTTCCCCTTTTTTATCACTTCAGAGATAAAAATACACATTTTTGTACATGTACGCAACCTAGAAGTTACACATCTAGCATATACATGGAATGCTCCACTACATCTCACGTACATTGGGTTTGTTTCTCAAAAAATAAAAATGTGTTGGGTTTCCATTCCATGTCACATGATCCACGATTCTTGAACTTCCATATACTGGAAATTCTTTGACTTGACCCTTCAACTCCATTTGGAGGCTATAAATTGAGCCATATACAATCCTTGAGGAGAACTCATCACATTGAGATAAAAGACACTCTGGAGAAATTTCACCTCAATTGAGTCTGCATCCCTTAGTCCTTGAAAGTATGAACTTCTTTTCTTCATCTCMCAATATCTTCCTATATTGTGATGGAGAACTTCATTGATTCCTACTTGTGAGCTTGCCTTTGTGGAGGATTGAAGTTGTGGAGGCCCAACTGGAGGGACTTAGTTTCTCGGTTCTAATATGTTCCATTACAAAACGTTTGTCACCTATGTACTTTTGTTTATTACATTAATAAAAAAAATCTTTTCTTGTCCAATTGATATCTTGTAAATATTTGTATTGATTTCCATGGGCGTATTTTTCATGTATGTTAATGGATTATGCTAATTTATATGCTAACATTTTATATCATTACCACATGCTTGCATATCTTGGTTGTTGAGAATAATTTCCAGGTATGAAGCTTTGGGTTGCATACTCAACAATGGTATTCTTCGGATGTCTGAATGAGGTAGGATTCTAGCCTTATATTGGTCACATTTTATTTATATAGAATACTTGATATTAGAGTTTATATTTGGGTGTCGTTCCATCTGTTGTCGTTTTCCTCTAGCCATAGAGATATTTTCCTCATAATAGTAATCCCAAATGGCACTACCACAAAATCATAGTGTTCGTACCTTGTTCTAAAGGTTGTCTTGTGGATGTCCTCATATTTAATCCTAAATTGGTGATATCACAATATCAATCTTAGAGAAAATTGTAGCCCCTATTCTCTGATCAAAGAGATCATCAATCATGGGTAATGGGTACTTATTCTTGATGGTCATATTTTTCAATTGTTTGTAGTGAATTAACAACCACAAAGTACCATATTTATTTTTCAAAAGCAAGGTTGGTTCTCCCCATGGCCACACACTCGACCTGACATAACCTTTATCCAACATCTCCTTTATCTTCACTTTCAACTCCATCAACTTTGGTGTGCTCGTTCGATAGGTAAATTTTGATATCGGTACTACTCCAAGTACCAAATCTATTGAAAAATAAAGATATCTCTTTGGAGGAAGTCCAAGCAACTCCTCAAGGAATACATCCTTAAACTCCCACAATACTAGGTGACATTAATCCTTCAATTCCTTGACTTTTTTTTAGTTAAGCACTTGTATTTCATACAAGTGGAATCCATTTATAATAAATTTCTTAAGTTGTAATGTTGATATTTGTCTAACTGAAACTGGATTTTGGATGCCTTGCAAAACTCTTGCATTTCCTTTTTCGTATTTACACTCTATTTTTCTTATAAAATTTCATTTTTTCTTTGTGAAATACTAACCAATCCATGCCAATCAACACATCATATGATCATAAAGGTAGGATATTCAAGGTTTCCTGAGTATGCAATCCAGTCATTTAAAATGGACAATCCTCTATCACTTTTCCCACCTTTCTCTTTCTCCCTATGGCCAATTGAACCAACCATGCCTTTGATTGTTTCTTCCTATGTATGGCACATGGTTCAATAAATTGAGGTGATATATAACTAATATTATATCCAGGGTCAATTAAAATAGAAATGGTTTGCTTGGAAATTATACCTTCTAGATCCACTACAAAATCTTGGTGGTCTTCCTACAATTTTTTCATAGCTACATATATCCTTGGCACACTTCTAACCACATCATTGATTGTAACTATCTCCTACACATGATAAACCTTGTTTCCATGTTTTCTATGAGGAAAATCCCGAGCAACAAATGTGATTCTCCACAACCCCAACACTATAGATTACCTTTCTTTGTCTCCTCTACTCTTTTACATGTCGTCTCTCTAGTCTATTTCCACTTTGAGATGGAAAGTTCTGTTGGTGCACACTTATGCTTGGTTGACCTAACTATGCACCCTTCTTCAAATTATTATAAGGGAAGGATTTGAATTCCTTCTTATGAAATATGAACTTGTTCTTTATCTTTTGATCCTTGTAAATCTCTTTCTCATTCTTGGATTGATCATAAAAACACTTGGCCTTCCTAATAGTATCCTCCAGGGTCATTTTCTTATCAAAACCAATCCTATCTTAATAGCACTATGATAACCCACTGAAAAAATAGTGTACCCTTGATTTATCATCCTTGAGAAAAGGGACATACCTCAAAAACTCCAAAAATATCTTAGCATATGTTGGAAATACTAAGACAACTAAGAGGGGGGGGGGGTGAATCAATTTTTACTATTCTTAAACAAATTTATGCCTTTTGAAATATTATTAATGTTCTCCAAGTGATCATCAAGATTATGAAAGTCATGAACAACAAAAATGATAAACATAAAACACACACATGATATACATAGAGGCAGATATTCATGAGGAAACCCATAAAGGGAGAAAACATATTATTATTAGAATTATAGGTAGTGTTTTATGTTTTGTACATCATCTATCTTTGAGAACCAACTCAAAATGAGGCTACAACCTCTTCTTAAACAAGCTGCAACTTGTAGAGAGAACCAACCCTCTAATTTTTCTAGCATGCACTAGAAGGAAGCACCAACTCCCTGAGTGTTCCAACACCAACTAGATGGAAGCATCAACTTCCAGTCACACAAGCACCAACCTTTATAATAGAGAATAATGGTTCTCCATTTCACCACCCTACAACCCTGGTTTTTCTAGATGCAACCAAATGGAAGCTACAACTCCTTGTGTTCAAGCATCCACTTGAATCTCTAAGGAAAATAGTCCTCCCTAGAACCAACCTACTACCCTAAGATATAAAAAATTTCTTACTTTCTCTGTCTCTGATATGGTCTGTTACAGCTCCATGTCACCTCTACCTTCTTCAGCTTCTATGCTTTGTTCCACTTCTGCACTTTTCTGCTTCTGTGCTTTTCTCTTTTTCTTCCTCCACACAAAACCACTATGTTCAAATCCTCTTCAACATTTTATCCTCTGTGATGCCTCTGCATTATATACACTACACCTCTTATCTCCACTTCAGGTACTACACCACTTCTACTCCTACCCACATGCATAACGTTCGAAAAAAAATCACACTATACTCGTTGTTCTGCATGTCTTACTCATGTCGAGTCCTCTGCCTAGTCATCATTTGAACTCTTCGTCTTCCCTGGAGTTTATATTGTATATGTTCATCATCAGTGGTTTTTATCCAAATATTCTTTTGCTTATCTAGCAGTCACAACTCTTCATCTTTTTTGTCAGTTACAGCCAGTCAATTATGGATTCTTTGGCTTCTAATCCCCTTCCTTCATGTGACCACTAGCGGTGACCATACGGATATTCAAAAAGCGCTTCACGATACTAGTCTAGAGAGCACTAGCTCCCCTTTTTTTTTATATGACCTTCAAGTATGAACTTCACGTGACCACGTGATTGTGAGTGTGTCCATAGGCAATTTGAGGGAAACCCACTTTTCTCCTTACAATTCACTACAGAGATCCACGTATGCCTTTGGAGATACTTTGGTTTTGATTGTGGCCATCTCATAAAAAATTAAGATCTGAGCATGTTCTGACCCTGCAATGCGACAGGACTGTCGATATCCTGATCTTGATGGTTCTCCTGAATGGATGGTTCAAATTTGATCTGCGGATCAGATCCAACCTCCCTAAATCAACGGTTGTGATTTATTTCATGATCCAAGCTTCAAGAGTTTCAAATCTCAAACACTACTTTCTTCCATATGCCAATATTCCGGAGTCAATGATCTGCGGACACCTGTCCTTCTCAATCGAAGGCTCTGCCTCCACTCTAGAATTTTGACCTTTCAACCATATCAATGGTTCTGCATCCCCTTTCTCGATCAACCGTTGATATCGCCTTCAGGTCTTAGGACTTCTAAAATCTCAAATCTAAAACTTATGCTCTGGATCAGATGGACCTAATTCACTTCAGAGGATCCAACGCTTGAGGTATTGTTTGGACGATCTGATGACTGAGATTTACTTCAGACTATCTGATGGTCGAGAATGTATTTCGGCTCTCTGGCTCTCTGGACTTCGTAGATTTCAAATCTCAAACTGACGCTCTAGATCAGATGGCCCAGATGCACTTCGAACGATCTGACACTTGATATCTTCTTCGAACGATATGATGACTGAGATTTACTTTGGACAATCTGATGATCGAGAATGTATTTCGACTCTCTTATCTCTCCAGACTTCAGAGATTTCAAATCTCAAACAAATTCTCAAAGTGATTTCTCCAGAGCTTAACCTCCTCACATATTTAGACCCGAAACAAATTATGTTCATTGGATCAAGGTCTTAGATCAATGGCTTGATCTATTTGCGATGCAACTTTCCTTTGGATTAAATCCAAGGGCTCTCCATATTTTCTTATCATATCCTTCCATTTAATTTGATTTGAAGACTAATGAATATTCGAGTGATCGAGATCTCATATCTCAACCCTTGATTATCTTGTCCTTCCACTTAAGGTGATGCAACGATCATCACATTTTCTCCAAATCCGATGGTCCTTATTCATTTCGTATTTTTTGGCTTTGGGTTATTCAACTTTCAAGTTTCCAATTCTTCTGAAGTGATATTCCCTTAACAGTAACCTCCTCGCAAATTTTGACGTGAACCAAATGTTGTTCATCGATCATGTTATTAGATTGATGGCTCGATCTATCTTCGATGTTGCTCTTCTAGATTATCTTATCCTTCCATTAATTCAATTTGACGGTTGACAAAAAATAAGATGATTGAGATCTCAAATATTTCAGCTTATCCTGTCCTTCCACTCAAAAGTGATCCAACGACTATTGGGTATTCGAGTATTCAAATTCTCAAAAACCCTAGTTTATCCTGTGGAGATTTTGATCTTGATCTCGTTTTTGTACAACACTTTCCGTTCTGATCTTTGATCTCTGCATACTATTCGCTTCTCCTCCCGAGATTATGTTTTTCATGTCTACCATCAATGACAAGAACACTCTTCCCATAAAACATGCCAACAATATCCCCCTTTGGCATTGATGGAAACCCTGAAAGGGTGCACTGTTCTGCTTAGGCCTCCCACTGTAGCATCTAGACCGCACATTTTTCTCCCCCTTTGACATCAATTTCAAAGAAAACAATCTCCCCCTGAGCTGTTGCGGTACTTTTCGGAGGTATCAGATATTCAACCAACACATACTCCCCCTGATAGGATGGAATCTCTTAGGTAAGAGAAGGGATGACACCCAACTTCTGACGAAGATATTCAAATGGTGTCTTGTCTAGGGGTTTAGTAAAGATGTCTTCAAATTGTTCTATGGAAGGTGTTGGAACACTTATAAATTTCTGAACTTTAGTCTTTAAATAAATTATGTTTCCATTTAAAATAAAATAACGGATGCTTGATTCTCGTCATTGATGAAATATTCCATCAAATCAAATGATTCTAATCTCTTAGAAGTTATGGAGCCACCTACTCATTAAAGATTCAAATCTCTATAGAATAATTCATAATTTCGAGTTTTGTAGTTCAGGCGTTTCAACATGCCTCACTTCCAAAGTCCCGATACGCGAAAAGCATTCAAAAGATCCAAGTCACCACACACATATACCCCTTAATATCTGACTTATCTTTCCAGAAATGACTTGTCAAATTTTTTAAATGAAGTTAATTGACCAAACGAATGAAGAAATAAATACTTAAAAAGAAACTAAAAAACCAATTAGAAAATCGAATAATAGTTTTGCGATTTCGGGAATCGAGTCTTCACCATCTGTCGTATCACTAATATCCTGAAGCCCGAACTCCGAAAATGTATTAAGATTTAAGCCAGGTTAATTAAGGATTAAAAACTATTAACGATTAAATAATTACATCACGATTTCGCATTTCGGGGATCCTGTCTCGAGCGACTATCAATATCTCAAAATCTGAAACCCCAAAATATTTGAGGTTAAACATGATTATTTAAAAGGATTAAAAATGATTAAAATTAATTAATCACATCATGATTTCGCGTTTCGGAAATCACATCTTGAACTGTTATAGGATATCTCGAGATCCGAAATTCTGAAATTCACTTAATGTTAAGTGCAATTAACTGATGCATTAATGAAAATTATATCGTGATTAATCTTTCGCTGAATCATAATGCAGATAAATTCAAATTTCATCTATGCTTTTCCTGATCATGAACCACCAGACGTTAATGGAATTAATAATCGATCTATGACAACCATTTCGAATAATATCTCGGAACCTTGCATAAATCTTTTCCATTAAGGACACTAAATACATTGTCAGTGAAGGAATGCATAAGTTGATACTCTTAAGGTGAGAAAGATATTGAAGTTTGAACTCTATTTGCGTTTTCACAGAATGTCAAGATTAACAAGATAACAAGTTTTTTCATTTTCTGTGATAGGTAATATAGTACTGAGATTACTACTATCATGGCTCCATGAAAATTGGTTAAAGGGATTGGTGAAAGTTCAATCCATAAAACAAATGGATTTTCTGACACTTCTCCTAGAAGCATAGACACCATTAAATCCTAGACGCAGGGATTCAATATTCTATAGCATGAATTGGTCAACTACCCAAACGATTAAGGTGACAAAGAGATGGAGACCCTGGCTACCAAATACAAAACTGTTTCTCAATCAGAGCTACATAATATATAAACAAGGCTTATTATTATGCCTTACAATGGTATGATTGGTTGGGTGCTAGAAAACATTGATATCCCGACCAGGACAATCTTCAATTCAAAAAATGTCGTAGTTGGGTATTTCCGACCAGAACATTTATAGATAGTGTACAAATTGACTCCAGCTCCCAATTTCATTTACAATGTCGACTTCCTAATGGACTTTGACAAGAAGGAATGTGCCCAATATGGATGAAACATGCCTGAATTAATTAAGGATTGGTGCTCTCACCCTGAGAAGTTCAGAACCGAATCCCATGGCATATACCCATTTTCCACACTAGAGCCTCACATGATGTATGTAGCAATGATGATGTGTAAAATATACCGGAGGGAAAACAAAACCCATTTCTTGTTACCGTCGGTGCCTATTTTGAAACCAGTAGAAAACGGGTATTCTTTTGATTGGGCCAAGATGTTGTCAGACAGCTTGGTTAGAGAGATTACAGAATATAAATCACTGAAATCTAAGGGGAAACCTACCCCATTTTTCATGTCGGCTTACATCATGGAGGCCATATGTTTTATGACACCTTTTCCTCTGATGGGATGGAACTAGACTATAGCTAGTGTCGAGCCCATACACGTTTATCATTTAAAACTTTGGGAATATAAAGAAAAATATTTCTTCTAAGAAATCTGCAACTAGGTGGTTGTGTCGATGCATACCACTATATATGGTTGCCCACCTCCCAAGATTTATAAAACAATAGTGGATAATCTATGCAAGATAGCTTACTGGTACATTGAAGAGCATTTCTCCTATATTAGGGTTTTCAGTTGTTCAGTTCCTCCACATGATATGCCTGAATTTTTACCAGAACGATTGGTGTGTCGCGAAGTAGCACATCAAATTGTGCATGGATGAATTAGTAAGGAGATAAAAGTAGTACATAAAAGGGTATGGCCCGCCTTTCCCTTGCAGATTGGTATGTTTTCTCTTTTGTATTTCGGCCACTTGAAAGTAGAATTCACAGCCCTGGAAGAAGTCAAGATGGTAAATATCAAATTAAAGAATCATGATCTACAGAAGGTCGTAGGTAATCACATGGCCCTGTATAATTTGGAGATATATCAACATGAATATTCTCCTCAGGATGAAATATTCCGAGGAGAAAGGTCCTATCAAGAAGTCTTGAGTCGATTTCAAGCTCTGCATCCAGACAGATTGGTCGAGTTTTATAACTTCCAGAAGCATCAAAGAAATGGCCTTCCCAAAGTATTGCAGGGAGAAACCTAGACACCTCTGTCTGCACAAAGAATTGAGACCCCTAGCGCCGAACAGGGAGCTCCAATGGACAGGATGCTCAAGAAAAGATGGAGAAAACCAAGGCTTCGATTCACATGGAAGACACTACGTTCACAAACCCAGTAGGTGATAAAGATGAAACTCAGGCTGAAGCCTCTATAAAAAAAGGGGAAGAACAAACACCATTCACACCAAACAAGTCGTCTATTGACACTGCCGGAAAATAGCCATCCACAAATATCGGCAGCCCCATTCAATATATCATGTCGATACAGTCCAATAGAGGGAACCCTAGCGCCAAATTGGTATTCATAGAGGATCTCATGCCTATTTCAGTAGAAGAGATTCCCCCTTCCAACATATTCTTTAGTAAGAAGAGAAAGGTTGTAGTAAAAAGAGAAATACATTAGAGGGAGGGTATKCCTGTCAAGAGGCATAGAGTACTGTATGATGGACAGTCCCAAGAAGAAATAGATTTCTCTATGGRCGTAGCATATTCATTAGGATCCTTTGCCAATGTAAACCAGTTTTCGGTGGTCAACCTGAAGGAAATGTTGAAGCAGAAGGATCAACTGGTGATCCAGTTGCAGGACAAAATAAAGACTGTAGAGAAAGGAGTCAGGAGTGATATGACTAAAGGATTTGAGCAGATTAGAGCCCATGACCGGCAGGAAATTCAACAGCTCAAGATCAGCCTTGATGACATGTAGAGAAATTCACACGCTAGCCAGGAATTGGTAAAACAGTTGCAGGTGAAAATAATCCTGATCGAAAAATAAGCAGTGGACATATTAGCCTTTCAAGCCCAAGATTTATAGGTACACGAGAATATGGGATCAACCCAGCGAAGACTTTTGACTAAAATATAAGGAATTCAATACTATTATTGATTTGCAAAATTCTCTTTAGATTATATTTTCATAAACGAGAAGGAGGCCACTGCAGATAGAGTGAAATTCCACGAGGTTGTCCTGTCATCATAAAAAGAGGAAGTTGCTAGGGCCACCAAATTATCCCTCTCAGAACAAACCTGAGGAGATATAGTTGAAAGTAAAAGATTGGCAAGGGAGGCTAATATAGTTGAAAGTAAAAGATTGGCAAGGGAGGTGAAAATATCTTGTGAAGAAACATTCTATTCTCTTGACAAAGAGTCACTGTACATGGGAAGAGACAATATCTCGAAGGCCCTGGGACAAATTGATATGGAAAAAAATCAATCTGATTTCAAGGAAAGTATGGAAGAAGCTCGGGCCAAAATTTTACAATTGAAACAAGTTGATTTTACTCTGATGAATAAATAGATAGTCAACCCTAGCTTAAGATTACAGTCTCTATCTCTAGAATCTAGGAGGGTGGAATATAARATTCCTCATATAGAAAGGAATTTTTATACCTTTGAGGAAAATGATACCACAGAGCCCTCAAGTCTAGTGGTGCAATTTGTGGGTAGATGTGTTCAGTGCGTCGAGCAAGGGAAAGCCAACATGTCTGGAAACAAATGATTCAAATGTCATATTCAGAGACCAACTGTTTTCTAAGTTGGAGTACGCAAAGAAGGAATGTCTCTGCCAATAGACAAGAGACAGAAATTTGCAGATGAAGTGTTTCAAATTTCACATTTTGTAATTTTTACTATTTTAGAAATCAGGATAATTCCAACCTCTTAGGTTTGAGAACCTTTTGTATAAATACATATTTTGAATATTAAACAAAGGCTTCTTCTTATCGTATTGTAGCTAAGAAAACTCATCCTTTGTGAGTATTAATACAAGTGCAGACGGGGATTCCAAATTTTGTGCAATTTGAGTTATGTGCTCTCTTTGTATTCCATACTTCTAGTTTTATTTATGTTACTCCTTGATAAGTGAGTGGTTGCAACTTAGTACAAAATCTACTATATTCACATTTTATCAGTTATTTGATAAGAAATCAATTCTTCCTCTATATTTGCTATTAGTAAATACAAGACCTACAAGCTACTTGGATCACTATATCTTATGTCCTTTCAAGGGTGCATTTTACATTTTTTATAATGAGGTATCAATGACAGATAAATCTTACCTTGATCAAAACAGGGCCCCATATCTCTTTATTTTATTAATCGACTAAGATGACAAAACACGACCCTTGTCCTATTCTGTTATTAATTTTGTTTGAGGATTTACTCTTATATAATCAATGGAAGAAAAATCACCTTCTAAAACATTCATTAAATTCCTGATGCCTGACATTATTCTTTGAGCCTTAAGTTTAATCTCAGGAACAACATATTTTTGGCGTCGTTGCTGGGGACGAAGAAACGAAGTAATTTTTCCCTGGGAGAACGACATGGTAAGTTTCTTTGTTTGATAGTGAAAAAAGATTGAATACATTTATAAGGCCAATTTTTATTTTTCACTTGGTGACTCCACTTTAGAAAAACTAGCATTTGGTAGAAAGAATACTAGGAAGAACCCAGACAACCAACAAACTACGCCTGTATCTGATCCTGAAAAACTATTAAAACCAAGGGGATACCTCAAGCAGACTGTTGCATCCACAAGTAAGGTTTATCAACCCAAAACTACAAAATATAATGATAAGGGTCCACTTGAACAGTTAACTCTGCAAAAATATTCCACCCAAATCCATTTCAGAGTAACATCAACTGATAAACTCGAAACCGAAATCATAAACCCTGAGTTAGTTTTTGTAACAAACCCCTTACAGTTTTACCCGAGATAAAAGCCAATACTGATTCGACTGACCCCTTTTCTAGTAAAGGTAAAAGACATGTCTTGATACCTTCTCTTATTGATATCCCTCTGGTCCCTGAAATAAAGGTTACATCTCCCCAAAGATTTGAAGAATACATCCTACACTATGATTCAACTTCGGTTGGTTCTCTCGTTTATATATCTTGCAAATCCGAAGAACCTAGCCCTCATTTCCCTTTTCCCCCCTTTTCATATTTTCTATCTCCTGACAGTTCCTTTCCAGAACCTCTTTTGATTCATCCCGAGGTAGCCGAAAGTTCCATACAATTTTTTGAAAATCCTCTCTACAATATCCAAGTTTCCTCCCCTAGATTATCAATGGTTGTGGCCGAAGGAGGTTGTGTTGGAGGTGAAGGGGGTGGAGGAGGACTTGGTGTTGGAGGGGGAGGATTAGGTGGTCATGGACCACCCCCAACTCCTATAATTTTCACCAAAGTAGTTACTAGGTATGATTTTTTAGTCCTCCTAGTTCCCCTTCACAGTTTACTTAAAAACTACTTGAAAAAACTACTAAAGTTCACAAGAGAAGGAGACTTAATAGCCACGGAACACATCAATTTTTTCAACCAATTCATTGGTATCCTTGGCCTTGAACACAAGGATTTTCATTCAAGGCTCCTAGTTCAAAATTTCAAAGGGAATGTTAGAACGTGGTTCCGAGGGCTACTGACAGGTTCCATAAGAACTTACAATGAGTTAGAAAATTCCTTCCTGAGACAATGGGGCGAGAGGAAAGATCACCTTTATAATTTAACTGAGTTCAGAGCTCTAAGAAAGAAAATTTCGGAAAAAGTTCTCAAATTCACTCAAAGATTTAATAAATTATATAATAAAATTCAAGATAAGGTTAAACCTTCCCAACCTACAGTAAAAGTGACTTTCGCAAGGGATTTTGAGCCCAACTTTTCCCTGCTGTTGAGGGAAAGGATATCTTCCGACCTCACAAGAATGTAGGACGATGCTATAGAAATCAAAATCGAATATGATGGAATCAGGAAAGTTAAAAGATAAAATCAAAATGAGAAATAAAGAGACCAGACGATTCAGAGAATAAGGAGGACCCTCCGGATCTAGAAAGCCCACAGAAGATAAAATGGACGACATGAATAAAATAATAAAATAATTATCCAAAAATATCTCCAGAATGTAATTACACTAGGCTAAACCTGATCCTTTTGCTACGGGAGACTTCAAAAGGAATCCCAATCCATAGACCCAGCAGAGGCTAGTAAAAAATGAGGATCAGAAAATCAAAGCCCCTTTTAAAACACAAAACTTTATGCAAAGTGATGATACAAAAGACTTTGAGGGGTTTGATGAAGATATATATATAACCTCAGTGATAATGATCAAGAACCTCACTTGACCAGACAGTATTACCAAAGATCTTTGTACCAAGAACCCTTCTTTGGAAATGAGGAAAACATAAATAATCTGGGATATTTTGAATATCAAGGAATCGTCGACACTATAATGGACGTACTACAATAGAAGTATAATTTAATGCCTAGAAATAAAAAATTTACAACTGATCCACTGAAAAATATATTTTCAAGAAACAAAACCAAATAAGGCAGTTCAACCATCCGCTGAAACACAAGCTGCCAAAACAAAGACAGATGAATCACAAGATGCTAAAATGAAAATAGTTGAAACGCAAACGACTAAAACAAGGATTGCCAAAACAAAAGCAACATATACTAATGGGATAGAAAAGAAAGAAACAAAGATCCCAACCAGTGAGGCCTAAAATACGATTGGAAGTTTCAATCTAGAAAATGAAATTAATAAAATCAAAATTCCAGTACCTCTGGTTGAACTAGTTAAAAATCCGATGTATAGAAAACAAATTGCCAAAATGATAAATTTATCATATACTGAAATTCATGCAGATACCATTAATTTAGAATATGACATCCCTACCATAATGTTTGGTTCGCATATTGAAAATGAAAAATTTCCTGTCGCTCCTTTTTATATTATGCTTACTGTGCATGATTACCTATTACATAATTGTATGTTGGATTGTGGAGCCTCCCATAACTTAATGCCCAAAGTTATTATGGAAAAACTGGGTCTTGAATTTACTATACCATAAAAATATATGTATTCTTTTGATTTAAGGAAAGTTAAATGTCTTGGTGTGATTAAACATTTTGTGGTTAATACTGCACAGATTCTTGTGAAAAGCATTCTCATGGATGTAGTCATTGATGATGTTCCTGCGAAGTATGGAATGTTGTTATCCAGGTCTTGGGGTGCCAAGATGGGAGGATATATTCAATTGTATATGAGGTATGCTACGATCCCGATTTTCAGTGGGTAGATCATCTGTATATACAGAGAGACAAGGTTGGCATATACTGTAAGTGACCCACATAACCGAAATAATTACCATGTATATGTCACAGATCAGGATTTAGGAAATTGTATATTATCAATTGATGATGGTTTCGATGAATGTATAGAAGAAAGTTGTATAGAAGAGAGTTGTACAAAAAAATAAAGAAAAAAAGAAAAAATAGAAAAAACAAACAAAAATGTAAATAGTGTAGGAGTTTGGAAAATGTTTTTTGATGGTGCTTCGTCATGGGAAGGAGTAGGAGCCAGGGTGTTTTTCATCGCACCCGGAGATGAATTCATTATTCCTTTCTCATATTGATTGCAGTGGTATATTGATTACACAAATAATGTATGCGAATATGAAGCTCTAGTCTTAGGATTAGAAGTTGTCAGGAAATTAAAGATTGAAAATCTAATAGTTTACGGTGATGCAGAGATGATTGTAAGACAAATCAAGAAACAATATCAAGATAAACACCCAAGGTTAAGGTTGTATAGAAACTGTGCTTGGTATTTTATAGAAAAAAATTTCTCATCGTTCAATATCCATCATATCCCCAGGATAGAGAATCAACAAGTTGATTTTCTAGCGAAAGCATCTACCACTTTTTCCCCTCCCATTGTTTTAAAGTTAAAGTACCACATATAAATGAGGCACATGCCTTCAATACCGAATAATGTACATCACTGGAAGCTCTTTGAAGGCAATGAGAAGATCAAGAAATTTCCAGAAATGATCGATGAATTTTTTGAAACACGCATTGACTAGGAAAATCAGAATGACCCTACTTGGATCATGCAGGAAGGTGAAGATCTTCAGAAGTACCAAGATAAGATCTCTAATCACTGCATGTTGGTTCTAAAAAACAATCAAATCCCTAAAGTTCTGATTCCTTTGGAAATATTATTCGATCATGATGATATTCCCCTAAAGTGTACTTTGCAACCTCAACCTGAAGAGGTTGAATATTGTAATCTAGGCACCAAGGAGACTCCTAAGCTGGTAAAGTTATCTAAATACCTTCTTCCTGAAATAAAAATCAAATATGTTGAGTTACTCAGGAAATACAAAGATGTATTCTCATGGTATTATGATGAATTGAGAACTTATGATACCACTGTAATCGAACATAAAATCCCTTTAAAGAAAGGCATCAAACCTTTCATGCAGAAGCTCAGATAAATAAATCCTATACTACTTCCTATAATAGAAAGGGAGGTAAAGAAACTCCTGGATGCAAATATCATTGTTCCACTCAAGTATTCCGAGCGGGTAGCCAATTTAGTTCCAGTCAGGAAGAAAAACAGTCAAATCAAACTTTGCGTGGATTTCAGGAACTTAAACAGATCATCCCTTAAAGATAATTATCCACTACCTAAAATGGATCATGTTTTGGAAAAAAGTGGTCAGAGATAATAGAATGTCTATGATTGATGGATTTTCAGGTTACAATCAAATTGTAGTGCATGAAGATGATAAAGAAAAAACCGTGTTCACCACCCCATGGGGTATTTTCATGTATGATAAAATGCCATTTGGTCTGATGAATGTAGGAGCCACTTTCCAATGAGAAATGGACATTGCATTTTTTGGCGAGAAAGATAAGTTTTTCATCATTTATCTTGATGATTTAACCATGTTCTCTAAATATGATGCAGAGCACTTGGTACACCTCAAACAAATGTTCGAGAAATGTTGAAAATTAGGTTTGTCTCTGAATCCCAATAAATCCCATTTTTCAATGCAAGAAGGTAAACCCTTGAGCCATATAGTATATAGATATGGAATCAAAATTGACCCAAAGAGGGTTGAATCTATAGATACTATCAATATTCCTAGGAACAGAAGGGAAATTCAGTCTTTTTTAGGAAAAAAATAAAATTGAGAATATGTATTCTAAACTTCGTTGAAATTGTTAAACTGATTACAGATATGCTCAAGAAGGATAGGGAGGTCAAATGGACAACTGAATATAAAACATCATTCAAACACATCAAGAAATTTATAGGTGAAGCACTGGTGTTGGCTAGCCCAAATTATATGAAAGTGTTCCTAATTTTCTCATTCACATACGAGCATACTATTGTGGTTGTACTCTTATAAAAGAATGATGAAGGCTTCGAACAACCAATAGAATTTTTCAGTAAAAGTCTCAGAGATGCTGAACTGAAATATGATATATTGGAAAAACAGGTAGATGCAATGGTGAAATCCCTTAAAGCTTTCAGGAATTACATACTACACTCTACAATAATTGCCTATGTACCAACCAGCGTGGTCAAGGATATATTGGTTCATCTTGACAATGATGGGAAAAGAGGTCGATGGTTAGCCAAAATTCAGGGATTTGACCTTAAGGTAAAATAGACCAAAATCATCAAGGTTCAGGGTCTAGCTAAGCTATTAGCCAAATCAAATTTCAGAGCACTCGGAATAAATCATATGCAATCTTACAAAGAAATTACAGATATATAAGAGTTTGATGTGGAGACTCCTGAAACTCAGATTCAAGAAACATTCTCTTCCTTGGCTTGGTATATGGACATAGTTTCCTATCTCTCRACTCTTAAGTTCCATAGGGATATGACTCCTTCCAAGGTGAGGATGCTAAAACTGCATGTGGTAAAATACTATATTATTGACAATCAATTGTATTGGAAGGATCCCTTGGGTTTTTTGCTAAGATGTCTAATAGAAGCTGAAACAGAGAATGTTATAAACGAGTTTCATGAAGGGGTGTGCGAAGGACACCATGATTGGAGGGTGACGATCTATAAAATCCCGAGAGCTAGATATTATTGGCTGAAGTTATTTATAGACGTGAATACTAAAGTCAAAGCCTATAACCCTTGTTAACTATCCTCAAAAAAACAAAAGATTCCTGCACTACCCTTGATTCTAGTCAAAACAGAAGCTTTGTTTCAACAATGGGGTCTCGATTTCATTGGAGAAATCCATCTGCATTCAAGTGTAAAACATAAGTGAATTTTGACCGCTACTGAATATCTCACTAAATGGGTAGAGGCCATTCCAACATGAAATTCTACAGACTCAGTGGTGATCTGTTTCTTAGAAGAGAACATATTATCGAGATTCAATTGTCCTCGGAAGATAGTTACTGATAATGCCCAATATTTCAAATCCAAGGCTATGGTAAGTTTTTGTCAAATGTACAATATTGTGCTAGGACATTCCATGGCCTACTATCCCTAGGGAAATGGACTAGCTGAATCGTCGAATAAGAGTCTATTCACCATAATTAAAAAAGTGTTGACTAAAAATAAGAAATCATGTCACGTTCATTTGAAATATGCTTTGTGGGAAAATAGAATCGGCACTAAGAAATCAATTGGATTGTCCCCTTTCCAAATAGTGTACAGTACCGATGTGGTCCTCCCTGTAAATCTTTCTTTGCCCATAATGAAACTTTTGAAAGATGCGAAGGAAGAGATGAATGACTTCACCAAAAGAATAAGTTAGTTGATTGAAGTCCAGCAAAATAGGGACGAAGTGGATGAAAGAATCCATAAATATCAAGATAACATGAAATCCCCATTTGACCAAAAATCCAAAGATAGGGAATTTCCCCCTGGTGACCTAGTTTTAAGGTGGGATGCTAGGAAGAAAGACTCGGGAAAGCACAACAAGTTCAATCACATCTGGTATGGACCTTTCAATATCACATCTTATGAGGGAAATAATTCATTTATATTAGAAAACCTTGATGGGAAGATCCTTAACACCCCTATTAATGGGTGCTTCATGAAACACTTTATGTAGTAATGAGATTCCAAACTCTCATTGTACATACCGGTTTTATTTTCATATTTTGTTTTCAATTCTTCATCTCTTCGGTAATTTTTTACTTTCACTGTAAATAAAACCAGGTTTGTTGATTTCATATAAACAAAAATATAAAAATAGGTAACACATAGAGTTCTGGTATGCAAAATTTCCTGACATTTCTCATGTTTATTTTCAGGCAGGATACTTGTTGATAGTCGAGAGATAGGATGTATCAGAAATCAACACTCACTTTTCAAAACATGGGTTTTCTCTCGAAACAGGTGACAAACAAATGGTTTACTTGGTTAAAAATATAAAGAAAATCCGAGGTATGAGCTTCTACCCTACTGACTCAAGTTAAATTTTCAAAGGGTTATCACAGAGTATGAAAGAAGTCTCATTTGTATAGATATTTCCACCTAATCTACAACCGGAGGAATATAAAATTACAGTTTAATTCTGAAGAGTTTTCTCTGAATAAAATAAAAATAAAAATAAAAAAATGAAATAAAATTGATAATAAGAAAATAAACAATAAAAAGACCTTAAAGAGAAGTTCCAGAATCGATAAGCAAGCTTGCGTGGGAATGAACATGTTTGCAACAGAACATCTGAATCCTCGTTATGTTTTTTCCTTCTTATCCTCGAATTGTATTGTATTGTGATTCTAAATATCTTTCCATGGTCTTCATAAAAGAAAAAGGGCTTCACCTTAACTCCGAAAACCCAGAAACATGTCTTCAAAATAATGTTAGGCGAAAATTTATATGCCCCTCTTGCTCTTGATTTAACTGAAATAAAGTATGTATTTCCTAATCCTGACTACTTTAGCCCTTCTAGCAGATCTAAAATCATTAGTTCGCTTAAGTAAAATCCATGGAAAATAAAAGCTCCCCGTGAAAACTTTCCTATAGGAGAAGGTGTTTTGAAGGTCGGAAGAGGATTAACCTAGAGTAATCAAAGTGAGTTGACAGACCTCTGTTGCTAAATTATAAACAAATATCATCATTGGTATATTACATACAAATTGATTCCCCCCACTTCATGTTTTAAAATATAATATAGATGGTGAAAGGAAATTCATAAAATGTTTTGCCCCATCTAGTCCAAAAAAGAGAAATGATGAAAGGAAATGCATTAAATGATTTCCCTCATCTCAACATTTAAATGCAAAATGACTAATTGAAGTGGTGAAAGGAAATTCAAGGAGGGAATTAGATAACATCACTGGGTCCTCGATTGTTTAGATAACTTCACTGGGGTCTCCGTCTCTGGGTTTTTGATTGTTTAGTTCCTCCACATGCTCTTCCTAAATGTTTACCAAATCAATTGGTGTGCCACGAAGTAGCACATCAAACTGTGCATGGGGGAATTAGTAAAGAGATAAAAGCAATACAAAAAAGGGTATGGCCCGCCTTTCCTATGCAGATTGGTATGTTTTCTCTATTTGATTTTGGCCACTCGAGAGTAGAAGAAGTGGCCTGAGAAGAAATCAATCTAGTAAATATCGAATTCAATAAGCATGATCCATAGAAGGTTGTAGGTAATCACATAGCCCTCTACAATTTTAAAAGATATGAACATGAAGATTCTCCTCAGGATGAAATATTCCAAGGAGAAAGGTTATATCAAGAGGTCTTGAGTTGAGTTCAATCTCTGGATCTAGATAGATTGGACATGTTTTATAACTTCCAGAAGCATCAAAGAAATGGCCTTCCCAAAGTATTGTAGGGAAAAACCCCGACACCTTCGGCTGCACAGAGAATTGAGACCCCTAGAGTCAAAATAGGGAGCTCTCGTAGATGGGATGCTCAAGAACAAATGGAGAAAACCGAGGCTTCAATTCATGTAGTAGACACCACGTTGACAAACCCAGTAGGTGATCAAGCTAAAGATTAGGCTAAAGCCTTGATAAAAAAGGGGGAAGAACAAACACCATTCACACAAGAGAAATCAGCTAAACATAGCCGGGAAGCAAATGTCTACCGAGATCAACAACCCCATTCAATATATCACGCTAATACAGTCCAGTAGAGGGAACCCTAGTGCCAAAGTGGTATTCATAGAGGATCTCATGCCTATTTTGGTAGAATAGATGCCCCCTTCCAACATCTTCTTTAGTAATGGAAATGTTGTAGTAAAGAAATACATCGGAGGAGGGTGTGTCTATCCAAGAGGAATAGAGTATTGTGATGGATTTAGGAGAAATATATTTCTCTGAGGCGTAAGCGATTCATTAAGATCCTTTTCAATACAAACCCCTAGGTTTTGATTGGGCAGCTTTGAAGGAGAAGTTGAAGTAGAAGGATCTGTTGGTGAGCTAGTTGTAGGACAAAATAAATATTGTAGAGTAGGGATTCAGGAGAGATATTACTAAAGGAATTGAGAATATTAGAGCCCATGATCGATAGGAAATTCAAGAGCTCAATATCAACCTTGATGAGATACAGAAAAAGTCACAAGCAAGCAAGGAATTGGTAAAACAGTTGTAGGTGAAAATAAGCCTGACTGAAAAAGAAGCAATGGATATATCATCCTTTCAATCCCAAGCTTTAGAGGTACATGAAAAGCTGGGATCAACCCAACAAATCCTTTTCACTAAAATAAAAATCACTCAAGACTATTATCGATTGGCAAAACACTCTTTAAGCAATATTTGCATAAAAGAGAAGGAGACCCGCTGCTGACTAGAGTTACATTCCAGGAGGCTGTCATGTCAGTAGCAAAGGAGGAAGTTTCTAGGGTCACTAGATTGTCCCTCTCAGAACAAGCCCGAGGAGATATAATACTTGAGAAATGGGAGGCTAATATAGTTGAAAGTAAAAGATTAGCCAAGGAAGTGAAGAAAGTTTGTGAAGAAACATTCTATGCTCTTGAAAATGAGTCACTATACATGGGAAGAGACAATGTCTCTAAGGCCCTGGGATAGATTAATATGGAAAAAAATCAATCTAATTTCAAAGAAGTATGGAAGAAGCCCGGGCCAAAATTTTACAATTGAAACAATTTGACCTTACTCTGATTAATAAATGGATAGTCAAACCTAGTTTAAGACTATAGTCTCTATCTCTAGAAGTTAGGAGGGTGGAAGATAAGTTGGCTCATATAGAAAGGAATTTTTTATACCTTTGAGGAAAATGGTACCACAGATCCCTCTAGGCTAGTGGTGCAATTTGTGGGCGGATTCGTTCAGTGCGTCGAGCAAAGGGGAAAGCCAACATGTCTAGGAACAAATGATACACAGGTCATATTGAGGAGACTAGTTTTTTACGAGTTAGATGCGTGAAAAGGAGCGTCTGCCAGTGAATAAGAGACATAAATTACGGATGAGGTATTTCCAAATTTCGCTTGTAATTTACTATTTTAGAAAAAGGAGGAATTAGCAACTTAGGGTTGAGAACCTTTGTATAAATACATATTTAGAAAGATTAAACAAAGGTTGCTTCTTGTCATATTATAACTAACAAAACTCATCATTTATGAGTATTAACATAAGGTAGAAACATGGATTCCTATTTTTGTGCAGTTTGAGTTATTTGCTCTCTTTGTATTCCATAATTCTAGTTTTATTTATGTTACTCCTTGATAAGTGAGTGGTTTCAACTTAGTACAACATATAATGTAATCACATTTTATCAGTTATTTGATAAAAAATTTCATGCGGCATTTAGTAAATATAAGACCTTCAAGCTACTTGGATCACTATATCTTATGTCCTTTCAAAGTTTTAAATTTTCTTCTACTATGGGCAAGGTAATATTTCTCTGTCATTGATACCTCATTTTGTTTAACAATTTTGTAAGTTTTCCCCATATCTCTTGATTTTATTAATCGACTCAAACAATGAAGCATGGCCTCTATCCTGTTTTGTTATTAATTTCATTTGAGGATTTACTCTTATATAATCAATGGAAGAAAAATAACCTTCTAAAATATTCATTAAATTCTTGATGTCTGACATTATTCTTTGAGACTTAAGTTTAATATCAAGAACAACAAGGAATATAATTAAATTTGAACAACTCTGTTTGTAGCCTTCTCTTTGATAAAATGATACTTTATTGATATTTATGTCTTAGATCGCTTAATGGAAGCGAGTTCTTGAGACGCAATGGCACTAGTGTTATCACATTGAAGTGGAATGGGATCAATATAAGTTACCTTCAAATTTGCAAGGTTTGTATCATCCAATAGATCGAGTGCAAGAAGTAGGCGGTAACAATGTACTATGTCCATATAGTTGATAATGAAATAGATCCATTCTTTTAATTAAGCCATGCTACTAGATCCACCTAAGGAGAATAATGCACCTCCACGAGTTCTCTTTCTCTCATCCAAAGATTTTTCCCAATCAACATATGAATGAAGTTAATTGAAAATTCTGATTTTTTTAGGATACAGTCATAAGTCATTGTTCCCTTCAAATATATGAATATCCTTTTGACAAGCTGCTAAGCAATTTGTTTAGGAGCATAGTGATAAAACCTACCATTCCAACAACTTTCATTATATCGGGACAAGATGTTGTGATGTACAAAAAAACTACCTATCATTGATCAATATATTCTTTGAACAACAGCGGAGTAAAATATCATCTTTGTTGAGCTTGCAACCGACCACCAGAGGTGTGATCATAGGTGTAGAATATTCCATCTCCTTCAAATACTTTCTTGAGAGATAAATATCCCCGCAGAACTTTGATTGATTATTAATGAAGAAAATATGAAAGTTCTCCTATCATGGACATCACAAAATTTCAGTCTACATTGAATTAGCAAACCATTGGTGAAGGGTCATTGGTGCATCCAAAAATAATGTCATCTACATAAAGCAAAACAACTAATAAATCATCACCTTCAAACTTAATGTATAGATTCATCAACACTACCTTTCTTGAACCCTTTGTCTTGTAGAAATTTGTCCAGGTCTATAATGCCAGGTTCGTGGTGCCTGTTTGAATCCATATAATGCCTTTTTCAACTTCTGACATAGTTAGGATTATCTGTCGGTGAAAATCCTTTAGGACTATCCACATATACTTCTTCTTCTAGATATCCATTAGAAATGTTGACTTAACATCCATCTAATATACTTTAAAGTTCTTATTACATGCATAGGAAAGAAAGATTATGATGGCTTCTAATCTTGCCACTAGTTATAAGGTTTCATCAAAATCTTGTCCTTCAACTTGTGCATACCCCTTACAAACCAATATGGATTTATTCCTAATAATTTTTCCTTGTTCGTTTAATTTTGTTCTTAAACACCCATTTGGAGCCAATTACACTCTTATATGCAGGTTAGGAATAAAGCTCCCAAGTATTTTTTCTTCTCAATCTAATCAGGTTCTAAGTTCATTGATTTTAACCAATTAAAATATTTACTAGATTCATTGAAGTTATTGGGTTCCACCTTGGATATGAAGGCTATATGTGATTTCTCGATTAATGCATTGGCACCAGGGCGAAGTGGAAAGAAGGAAAATCATGGGAAAGAATGTGTGTAGGAAACTGAAGTGACAACTGACAAAAGATCAAAACACACGAATGAAAGAAAGCGTGTACATAGGGAAGTGACAGCTGGAGGAATAACAACATGTTCATAGAAGAAAAAACTAGTGTAAGAAGGGTTAGGGTTTTGGTAATATTATTATTTTATAAAATTGGTGAAGAGACCGAAAAGAATGTATAAACATAGATATGGAAGTATCATATAGATGTGTGTGTTTTTGTTGTTGTTGATATTATGTTATTTTTTATGAGGATTACGATTTTCATTGAGTAGTTTTAATTATTGTTGTTGGCAATACATGGCCAGGTTTTAGCGAGTTGTAGATAGACGAGTTTTATAATATATTGAAAAGAAAGAGCAGGAGGGGTAGTCTAAGAAGTTAGGCCAGGAGCTATAGAGCTGGTGTGATCTAGTTCTCCTTTCATAGAACTTACCCACTTTTGTGGATAAGTGTAAGCGCATGGCGCAAGGAAATCAAGAACTACCATAATAAAAGAGCCAAGAGCCAGATGCTTGTGGATGTAGCCGGGGAGGGGTGAACCGTGGTAATCTCTATGTAATGTGTTGAATGTCTATATATCTTTAATTTCTTTCAGCAATAGATGATTATAATTGATGAATAACCAATTGCATTATTAGAATCCGTTTATATTTTAAGTTATATGCATGTGATTCCTAGGAACAAGTATATTATAGTAACGGTTCGCAGAAAAGGACCATAATCAAGAAACCATTTATCCTCTACTATGTCCCAGGGCTAAACACACAGGTCTTACATTCCACCCATCTAGAGCTATCTCGGGTGAGGCTGCCTTGTTACCCTCTAGGGCGCATTGCCTTATGGTTCATAGGAAGGCCAATAGTTAGAGGCTTTGTTGGAACCACGAATGACATGAACCCTGGTTCAATAAAATTAGATAACCCGAGAAGCGAGTCGATAGAAGCCAACAAATGGTTTCATTGTCATGTTAAGAGGAACAAGATAGGACTAAGTAGATGAGATAGAGTGAACGAGAACTGAAGGAGCAAAACAGAGGAACAATGAGCCATTAGATGGGAATGTGGAGACCTTGGAACCCCAAAGGAGAAATAGAGGTTGGGTGAAAACTAAAAGAGATAAATTTTTCACACAAGGAACAATAGAAATAGAATCACACCCTTGGATACGGATAAATACATGTTTCACATTATTTACATGAAATTGTTTTTTTGTGATTTTTAGCATCTACTACATGAGTGGATCTTAAGATTAATGGATAATCACTCGACGAACTGGATTTGATAGCTATATTGGACTCTAGTACAGATTCAACAAATACAATAGGTGAACAACAAATCCACCCACGCAGTAGACTTTTGGCAACTGATTATTGTGGCGAGTTATCACAGAGTTTGTGGTAGACACATCAAAGTCATACAACTCAAGCAAGCAAGAATTTCTATGAGGACCGAGGAGGAGGAATTTATATTCAATCCTGGTATACTTCTATCAAAATATTGTTATATAACAAGGTGTAATGACAATGGAATCGGATAGACTTCCCTATGCACCTGCTACGGAAGGAAACCTTGTGAGAGAAAGAAGAGGAATGGAAGGAGGGCAAGATAAAGAGAAGAAGGAAGAGAAACCCTTGGACCTGATCTCGATGAATGATGACCAACTCAAGTGTATCTTTGCATCATCATGAACAAAGCATAATAGAGCACCCTACCAATATAAGATAGACACCAAGAAGAGTTGTAGCCAGAGGAGAAGTTAGAGAGAGAGAGATGAGGAAGAGGTAGAGGATATTTGGGCTATGGATAATATTGATGAAATCATGTGCACAACATACGAAAAGAAAATAAATAGGTTCAGGGTCAGGAACAGAAGGAAAAAACTCCAATCCAGATCAATGTCAGTGTGGAACCCATAAACCCATGTGAAACCAAAACACCACTGAGAACACCATCGTTTAGACAACCAAATTTTGGAAGAAGTCAGATAGTAGGAAGTACATATACACAAGGGCTGACAGGAGGCGGTTAATTAATATTAGTTAAGTATCTACATTGTGTGGAGGAGGTAGTAGTTCAGTACTCAAAATGGTAGGACACAACCCTACTAATAGATTATCAGAGTTTTGAGAAGAAACAACGAGAGATACGAGAAGCATATATTCATTGCAAGATATAGGAAGCAAAAAGAGAAGATCAGCAGTAATAACCCTGGGAATTCTTGTGACTAGCGATCCACGTTAAAGAGACAGCACTAGGCTGAGTACATGAGTCTAGACATGAACAATGCTCCAAGGATGACAAGGAAACTAGATGACATTAAGAAACTATTAATAAATGAGTTCCAAAGGCCAAGCTCAGAGGATTAGTATATGAGAGAGATGATTGAGATAAGATAGAAACCAGGATAATCAATATGGGAGATTGATCAAAGATTCAAAGCAACTAAAGGGAAGTTTAAAATGTATGGCCAAGAGGATGCAACATGACGCCTATTTATCAACTCACTACTCCCACACTTAAAAAATATCCACTCTGACAACATAAGTTTCAGGCACAAGCAGAGGCTTTTCAGGCATCTTTGCAATTGGAAGAGAATCGATACCGTGAGGCCGGCAGACCATGAAGAACTAGAGAAAGAGGATTTGAAGAACTTAACATTTCAGTACGACGGAATAGAACAAGGGAAAAGCGAAGTCATGTTGTACTACATGAAAGACAGAAGGACACCACAAAAAGAAATGTCCGACGTTCACACAATATATGGAAACAAGGATACCAAACCCACTACCACCGAGAGTTATGGTGTGAAATATACAGAAATTAGGGTCATGACCCACTTACCATTGCATGATGATGCAAAAAATACCAAAAGCAGTCCCAAGCGAACTCATATTGCATTTTTGCAAGTGATCCGACCATGGCGACAAAGATTAGGGGAACTATGGAGTTGATGCGGAAATAACCTCAAAAGCATACATAAATTCTGTATGAGGAAATGTGAATGCAATTGCACCATAGTTCACTCAAGCCCTAGCACCATACAACACTACACAATAGCATTATAATACTACTCAACAACCATACAATAACATCCAATTTACAACCCGGCCAACGCCCCAAGTACAATACATACGGTATAGTAGGGGACACAATATAACGTGCCACGAGTTGATCGTGCAACCTATAGAGGAGAAGGATGAGCTAGATGAGGTTTTATACATGGGAGAGGACCAGTTACATGTCATAATTTCCAACAACTAGGACATTATACGTAGAATGCCTTACTACCACCAGCGACCTCTATGTATTGTCGTGCTTTGGACCAAGATACAGAGGAATGTCCAACACTACCCGGTAAATCATGGAGAAAAAAGACAAAATAACCATAATGTTCAATGGATTCTAGCGAAGTAAGGGATGATGAATGAAACATCAACATAGTCACTCGAGGAGAAACAAAAATAGGAAATGATGCGGTTAATGAGGGACCCATCATAAAACCAATGGGTTAAGAAGAATACTGAGCCACCCAAGTGATTTGATGTAGGAAAGGAGAATGAGACCTTTAAGGAGGCCAGACTAGAATTTTAGAAGGAGGACACATTGTCGAATTCAACTGCGCAACCATTTAGGGAAGCCCCAGATTATGAGATGTCTCCATCATTGGACCATACCAATATAATACAACCTAAGGAACAAGTAAGTACTCTCAAATACTTTTTACAATCATGAAAATGAAATGTTAGGTGATCCCTCATCTATCAAAGTATTTCAAACCATCCTAGAGAAATGCTTAACTTGTGAGGACAAAATAAAGATCTAGAACTGAAAATTGTCAGCCATCTACACCTGATAAGAAGAATAAGTAAGAATTTAGAATCAATCCCCAACATTGGGGATTTCAACATGGGAGATATTGTACTATATCTAGGATCCGAGGTGAACGTACTACCAAAAACCACATGAGAATGCATGGGAGAACTTACACTGGGATACTCAATTGTTCGATTAAAGCTAGAGAATCAACATAGAGTCCTAGATGGAGTACTTAGTGAAAGAATGTGTATAGATGCATTGTCAGCGTGCGCACTAAAGTGAACTTTGAAGTCATTGAAATAATAGATGGTACAACACCTTACCCAACGCTACTTGATCTAGATTGGGCATTTGACAATCGGGCCATAATTAACTTGAAGACCCGGACAAATGACATTTGAGTCATGAGACTATGGGGTTATAGCCCCACTCGACCCATCAGAGGGCGATAGGTTTGTCGAACCCACTTGTTTGGATCTAGGCGAAATCGTACAGTTGTATATAACAATTACTTTTTGATGTAGATATATAAATAACTACAGATGGGGTGCTTAGTTGGAAGAGAATTACTTCATGCACAATGGACTGAACCTTTGGGTTGGCCGGTAGAAAATATTACAGAAGTATCCTGAAGTTTTGCAAGAATAGGCTAGATGCTGATAAAGATGGCGCTTTGAAATCCGAAGAACCACCTGGTTTTCATGGACTAAATGATTTGGAAACTTTCTTGACACAATATGAAAGATGAAGTATTAGATAAACAAAGATTATTAGCACTAGATTTATCACTAAAGGCTACACCTACAAGATGGTGGGGTGTGTGCACAAAGAGACTATCATAGATTAGTACCAATGCAAATGATTACTGAGCATAAGGTTCCACCTTGAGAACATATATGGAACAACCGACAAAAATATGATGGACTAGGAATACCAACAGAACACTTAGGTGTGTAAAACACTATGGAAAATGATGCCACTAGAAGAATGGTTTCACCACTTCATTCCTTACTTTAGAAGGAATGTCACAGAAGCCAATTTGGTATATAGACCGAGGAATTGCAAAAGGCAGAGACATGGGCACCACTCAACAAAATTCTGATCCTTTCTCATTGAGCATGGGAACCCCAACATAGAAATGACCACGAAATGGATCCCGGAGATGTCATATTCATTACAAAATCTGAAGTGGAAGTTATCATAGAGGTACAACAATGGAATAAGAAGATAGTGAAGGAACTATTGTCATGCTACCATGTATAGGAAGAAACAGGATGAAGATATTAGCGTGATATTGGTCGAAAGTTGAAGAGCAAGAGAATGTGGAACCCATTACTGAAGCGAGAGAGGTCATTTCTGGCACTTAATCAAGATCAAGAGAAGGAGTTAACATAAAAGGACCCATGAAGAGTAGCCCAAAATGGCGGGATTGGAGATTATTGGGGTGACAGACTTACTAGAAAAGAATCATAAATTGATGCCTTGAATATAATGACTTTTCCTGACCTTCTGAGAGATGAAAGGAATAGGCGAAGAATTAGGAGAAATGAAGATACCACTTAAACTGATGCAAGACCCATTAAAATGACCATATAGACTGGAACCCATCTATAAAAGAAAAGTTAAAAAAGATAGGATCGATAGGGTCTTTCGGGTTTGACATCATCAAACTAATTAGAATCGAATGGATAAGCTTCGATGGTAGTATAGGATAATAAAAAGAAGAGGGATTAGGATATGCGCTTCAGCAGGAAGTTGAATGATGCATGCTGCATGACCCATTCCCCACACCATTCATGGATATTTCGAGAACATAGAGGACATGAAGCATATTCATTCATCGATGGATTCGGGATATCATCATATTAAGATAGCACAAGAGGATAGGCAAAAGAGCACATTTTTGTGATGGAATGGGGATATTATCATTACACAGTCATACCATTCAGATTGAAGAATGCACACCGCGATATTCTCGAGTGGTCATCCTTGACATTTAAAAGAATTCATCCACCAATTTCTAAAGGTATACACGGATGATTGGACGGTTTATAGCCTATTAAAAACCATGTGGAAGTTTTACACCTAATGTTAGAATGATAGTCTGAGCGGAACACCACTTACATCACTGAATACAAAGAAATGCATATTTGGAACACCATTTTGGGATACCTCTTTGGGACACATAGTATGAAAGCAGGGTTTACTAATGGATCCAACCAAAATTGCAGTCATTGTTAACATACCACCACAAAACATTAATATCCAACTAAGATAAGCGTTAGGACATATGGGATGTGAAATTCATCAAAGGCTATCTTGGATTCTGACGCCCTATGGAAAAACTAATGGGGAAAAGGATACCAAGTATCAATGGAGCGACGAGTGCCAACACGATCTGAATACCCTAAAGGAAAAAGATGGTTACCACACCAATACTAATATTCCTAGTTTGGGAAAAGACATTCCATGTATATGTAGATGCATCAACAATAACACTTAGAGCTATTTTAGTGCAACCAGGGGCAAGAGACTTGGATCACCCAATGGCGTTTGCAAGTAGGAAATTATCAGACTCAGAACAAAGTTATAACACGATGGAAAGAGAAAGCTTAGATATGTTCTATGCACTATAGAAATATAGACATTACCTATTGGGGAAAACACTTTAAGATGTTTACGAATCACTCAGCCCTAAAATACCCAGTTAATGGCAGCAGTGTTGGAAATCTGTCGATGATTCTTACTATTTCAAATTTGACTTGAGGTAATAGTCAAATGAGAATGGAATCTGAGTCACGACCACCCTGCTCCGAGGGTCACAAATGGAAGGAGACAAAAAATTTGGAGAACAAATTTCGGATGCACAACTCTTCTCGATACAGTTATTTGATGATTAATTTGCGAGAATCATCAGTGTTGAGAGCATAGGTACTATACCACAAGGATACTCTGCTACCTGGAAGAGAAGAACACAGTAGTCCACTGTAAGGCTATCAAGCGATGTGAGGCATCTATACAAAATAGGCACTGAGATAGCATCTTACAAAGATATGTACTAGACCACGAATGACCAATAATTTTAGCAAAATCCCACAAGGAAATAGCAGGAGGACACTATGCAAACAAATCTACTACCTTGAAGGTTACTACACCGCGGGGATTACATGGTGGCCAATGATACATATAGACTCGAAAGAATGTTATGTGTGTGATGTCTATCAGGTCGACAAACCTTGAGAAGGGACAAATTCCACCTACGACCACAAAGTGACACTTGAGGGTGACAAATGGGCAATAGAATTTGTGGAACCCATTGCTTACCTTAGAAATTAAAGAGCGAGATATATTATCACCGTGATTGAATATTTAACAATATGGGTGGGAGCCACACCAGTAAAATGTGTAGTGTAGAAACAAGCGCCCTTTTAGAATAGGTAATTACTAGATTTGGGTTTAAGGTGTGATGAGCGATCAAGGAGTGCACTTCATCAAAAACACCATCGGGTGATGCTTTCGAGAAGAGTTCGAAATTCACCACCAAAAAATCACACCATATCACTTACATGAAAATGGCATGGTATAAACCTTCAACAAAATTCTAGAGAACATAGCAGTGAAGATATGTGCGTCAGCGGGGACAATTGGGATTCAAATATATCAGCGGTACTATGGGCATATAGAACCACATGAAAAAAGTTGACTGGTCACACACCATTCAAATTGGTCTATGGTCAAGAATAAATAGTGTCGTTAGAATTTCCCACAATACCACTTAGTCTAATGTCATTTTGTCACCCAGGTAGGGGAAATTTGAACAGTAGGGGCAGTAAGATCAATTCATCCAATAGAGGAAGACCGAATATTGGTATGATTCCATCAACAAGTACATAAAGAAAGAGACAAAGTGTGGCAGCCACCATATTTAAGAAAAAGATATTCAAGGAAGGAGATCTAGTATTTCTCTATGAAAGTAAAAGTGCTACTGACACCGGGGAAGTTGAACATTGGCTAGGTCCATACGAGGTAAAAGATGTCATGAACAAAGGAGCTATAAAGTTGAAATATCTAGCAGGCACAAACCTCAGAGGAATGATCGTGAAATTGACTTAAAGATATAAAGGATAGTGGAAGCTACTGCCATGTGATTAAAAAAAAAAATAGCATATACGACCTGAAACCGAGGGAGGGAAAAGGAGCAATGACCATGTGGAAATGGAAATAAGTGGGAAAAGGAAATTTAGTAAAATCACACTGACATGACATCATGCGGTAGAATTAAAGAAAGGAAAGGATGGATGGGATGTTGCGGAAAAGTAGCCATAAGGAAGGTCGCAGAGCAGCTGCGGATGCGTGAACCCACTTATAGTTACGTGTCGCACAAAGGGAGGCGTCCTCAACAAGATTCATGGAACACCCATACAACACACTGTAGAAAGCAGTTAGTCTATTGCTGAAGAATGAAGAAACAAAAAGCGGCTAAGCATAGAAGTGAGATCGCAAACAGCCGATCTAGTTGAATGAGCAAGCGTTTGATAGACACCGATATATAGCACCACAAAGCTCATAGAAAACCAAGACAAATATTCAAACCTACTAGGAGTTCAAACTGGGTCATGAGGAACACGGAGAACGACCAGTCACTTAGAAGGTCATGTCGATATTGACAAAATCCCATTGTCGGAGGATATTCCAGTCGAATCAACACCAACCCAGGAAGAGATCCCACAGCCCCAAGAGAAATCCATGAAAGAGGACACACTGGCAGTGACGCAGGAGCCTCAGAATGAAGCGGTAGGAACCCAGTAGGAGGGCATCTAGAAAATGTCCCGAAGGAAACCATGAAATAAATGGAAGCACACAAAGAAACCCAAAGTAGGGTCCAGCGAGGATGTTCCACAAATACCCATCCCAGGATTTTCTTTTTCGATCGAGCTGACTGGTGAAATGAGCAAGGCTTGGGAAGAATGGATGGTGAAGCAACAACCAAGAGTTGTTAAAACTTTGAGACTGACCAACATTGGGGAGAGAGACAAGATTTAGATCTGGAGGAGCTCACCTCCCGAGAAAAGAAACCCGACTCTGAGATATTGTGCTACCTAGCACACGGAAGGAATCTGATTGGAATCAGCTGTAGGTCATGTCGAAAATCTCAATTTTTCCAACCATGACATAGAGGATGAAAGAAAATACCTAGAGATTGCACCACAAGTCTTTATGGAGACAATAGATTTGAACCCTCTTGGAGGAGCTATCACTAAGCCATGCCAGTGGGTAGCTACAATGGACAGAACCAGAATCTTAGGATTGTTGAAGGTACCACACTTTGGCAGAAGCCAATATGAAATGGAATGCATCAGACAACTGTTAGCAGTTACGCATGAGGGGGATGTATGGCTAGAAAAACCCGTCCCCATAACTATTGAACTTATTTCCGCAGTCTGAGGACTAACCATGGGGTTATGGATCCTAGCGGCCCGTCTGGACAAACAGTAGGAAAAAGCATTGGAAAAAGAAATGAATAATAAATATGGAACCGACAGGGGAACAAGATGCATTATAATCAAACAGATCAAAAATTCCATGACACAAATGGAGAAAAGATATTGTACAACAAGTACTAAGAAAATGCAGCAAAGATGAAGTACCATGAGGAATCATTGTAGTTGTAGCTCATTGTGTGGAAGGCACCTTCATGAACTGGGTGCCATATATGTCAAACTTGTTCCAAATAGACTGTAAAGACACGCAAGAAGCATGTATGGAATTTCATTATTCATGGTTGATTCTCTCATGGCTTTCCTTGGGATGGAAAGAGAAGCTGGACCATATCGCTATACCACACTGCTTGACTGGAGGACAGAGATATTGTGTCCTGAAATCCATGCCACTGGCTAAGAATAAGAAGGAAAATGGAATTATATTTGAAGCTTACCTATGGGAAATGAAGGAAGTAATCAACTGAGCATGGAGGATAACACCATAGGCTGCCACATGATTCAGGGCATCACCAATTTCGGGCTAGGCGACAAGCCATGTGAATCTGACTAAGATAGGAACCACATAAACAATGGCTAAAAATGTACTCTTGCATCAGCAGGGGAGACATTGACATGATCATCCATGAGTGGCTGGATGAATGGAAGATCCCAACCATACCCGGTAGTGCAGGGACAAACAATAGAGGAAGGGCTCTGTGGTACATTACAACCTCCATAAGTCCCTAGTGCCCAAAAACCAAGGAATAGGCCCCGGAAATCAATTGACTCGGATAGAGGGTGCTTTCCGGAGTAGCCATGGACCCGAGGAAGGAGAACATAAACCACCTAGCCAACCAATGAACAATAGAACTTGGCTGAGGGAGCATAGGAAACCACGAAAAACCTCATCAAATGGGAACTATGGGGAACTAAGAGACCAACAATATAGGAAGCTTGAATTCACACAATAAATCAAAGGCACAATGACCACCACCAAAATACAAAATCACAGAGGACAATGGCGATATGATTTACCAAAAATGTTGCTACAAGTTCCTTACAGGGGGACTTAGATCATCGCAGTACCGAGGGGATAAAGCTGCAGAGAAAGGTGTTGGCAATGGGAGGTAACTCTTGAAGAAATTCGGAGAATCCCAAATTACAGGTAGTATAAAAGGCATAGAACCATCGATCACATGGACCACGGAAAGAATGGAGGTAGGAGAACGCGACTCAGTTCTTCCTAAACCACATTCAGTTTACATAAAGTGGGCATACTATGAATAGATAGAGATTATGGGATGAGCCTGCGAAGGACTTGGATCGGATCTAATTGGTCCTCACACAGGGTTATATGGGACCTTATACCAATTGCGGAGTTAAGCGTGGAGTAATGAGAGATACTGTCTTGAGCACATAAAAACTTGGTTGAACTACAACAAGCAACAAAAAAGAAGGAAACATTGGAAACATTTTGTGCGTAGGAAAAATCTAAAATGCAAGACAAAGAAACAATCAACGGTATCTCTAAAATGGCCAAGCAAGAAACAATCATTGGTAACCTTATCTATAGGCTGAGGAAGGTATCTTTGCCCAGGTAGAAGCATGTTACCACCGGAGTTCTTTGGATGGAAACAAACTTTCCACAGTCTCGGGTTGAGTATGATGATCCCATTCAAATATATTGTGATAATAAAAGTGCATGGGTGTCTCAAAAACCCTACCGGTACACTCCAAGAGGAAACACATTCCAATCAAGTATCACTTTCTACTAGAGCAGGTTGCGAGAAAAGAACATAGGAGTTGAGTATGTGGGCACAAAACAACAAATTGTGAGACATCTTTACAAAACCACTTCCATGAGAGAGACTTTGAATATCTTTGCCAAAGACTTGGAGTTATTTCTACACCAAAATGAATCCTTTTTTGAATTCTTTTGAATGATAATCTTATATGTCTTAGATGTACATGAGGAAGCACCATGAAGGAGACCCAGGTCTATCGGGGAGATGTGAGATGGAAAAGATACACTTTCCACTGATGACAAAGGGGAGATTTATTAGATACAAAGGACATAGGCATGGTTCGAGGAGGGAGTAGATTTATAGGATGTAGAGAGGATAGAGGCATGGTTTAGGAGAAGATTTGCTCGGATCTGAGAGGACCAATACATGGTTCGAGGGGATCACTGATATGATTTCAGTATTGCATTGGAGTTTTTTCATCAATGCCAAAGGGGAGATTGTTGATTAAGGTTTATTGTCATTGATTTCAACCCTTGAAACCTAGAACAAAAGGTTTGGGTAATGGAACCAATATTGTTTGATGTAAATATGACTCATTATTGTTTTCATGGTTGATCAGAAGTAAATATTGATGAAATCCAAAGTGGTACCCTTATGGGGTAGCTTTAATCTTGTCCCTCATGGGAAGACGTTTTTTTTTGGAGTAAGAGAACCCATGCTTAATTATGGAATAATGAGATGAAGGAGAGAAGTGAATTTGTTAGGGGAAAATATCCTAGATAGATAGTTCTTGTCATGTCATTTCAGTGTGCATGTGGAGCGTCACATAATTCCTCATGCTTAGAGAGTTATGGCCATGAGAAGTTGGAGACCCTAGGTTTGGGTAATCGACCCAAGTTTGTTTGATGGGTAACGGTATGAGTTGACATATTTTGGATAATACTATTCTATATAGGATGGTACATTTCATGCCATTCTAGTGGTGTGTAGAACGTCCCATAAATCCTCACGGTTTGAGTTGTTGCCTTCACAGTAGGAGGACCCCTCATATGTCATCTATTGTGGAGTAAGAGAACCCATGCTTAATTATGGAATAATGAGATGAAGGAAAGTGAATTTGTTAGGGAAAATATCCTAGATGGATAGTTCTTGTCATGTCATTTCCAGTGGTATGTGGAACGTCACATAATTCCTCATGCTTAGAGAGTTATGGCCATGAGAAGTTGGAGACCCTAGGTTTGGGTAATCGACCCAAGTTTGTTTGATGGGTAACGGTATGAGTTATGACATATTTTCAGATAATACTATTCTATATGGATAGTACATTTCATGCCATTTCTAGTGGTATGTAGAACGTCCCATAAATCCTCACGGTTTGAGAGTTATGGCCTTACGAAGTTGGAGGACCCTCATATGTCATCTAGAAGCCCCCAAAGGTCAAAGTAGTCAAAGTGGTTTAAGATATTTTAAAAGGTAAATAATAAAGTGAATGGAGGAGTGTATTATAATTCAAAGTGAATATGAAATAAATTATTTCAATAATAAATTTAATGGAGAAATTAGAAGTGGACCCAACCATAAAATAAGGAAAGTGGGCCAAGTGACCTAGAAGATGTTTTTAAGGAAGCTACCTGGAGAGTATAAATAAGAGGAAATACTCTCTCATTTGAAACACACTTGATAATATTGAATATATATATGTTTCTGAGGTAAACAAGGATATCTAAACTAAAATTCTGAGTGAAGGTGAAGAAAAGAAGGCTGAAATGCAAGGAAGGATAAATTCTTTTGATGGTGATTTCTAAGGTATGTTATTTACAGGTCATCTCACCATTTTCACTATAACATTTTTTCTATAATTATTCAAACCGTGAAATTTCTAATCAAGTGAGAAAACATATCCAAGTATCTCTGGTAAAAAATTCAGCATGTGGGTCGTTGTATTTTGGGAGTTACACTCTGTAGAAAATAAGATTTGTGGTCAATCCTGAAACTAGTCAAAATCAGGTGTTGCGGGTAAAAACGTCATAACTTCTTCATAACAAGTCCAAATCTAGTGAGACAAAATGTTTTGCTTAGGGTACCATATGTAGTATGTTTTGTAATAGTTTCATATCAATTCATCAAATATTTTGTGTGGGGAACGCTCTACAAGGTCTCTCTCTAGAATAAGCCAGAATTCAACAAGGTATGCTATTTTTTCTATAACTCTTTTTCTAAGAGGTTCCAAGTAGTGAAACTTGGAGGAATTGCATAAAAAAAACTGAATAAAAGTGTGTATCATTTTAAGATCTTTATACATTACAGGTTCAAAGTTATGATTACTTCAAGTTAGGGTTGTTGACTAATCCAAAACTAGTCATGTGAGACTAAAGAAAAGTTTGATGAAAATGCTAGTCTTTTTTTTTTAAAGTTAAGGAAGGTTTGTAGGAATATAATCATACACACTAGGTCTATTATATATCTACAAATCAGATTTGGATGATGA
>SNQJ01S0100408.1:59054-69815 GCA_010110895.2 Picea sitchensis | reverse complement strand
CAGAGACAGAGAACAAGCCGGGTGGCCTATCCCGAGCTTGTTGACTGGTCAGTAACCTTTTGGGGACCAAAAGGTCTTTTTGTGGGGAGGTGTGATCCGAAATCGGATCCAGAAGCCTGATAGGGCTTGAAAAATGCTCAAAAATGAAAGTGCTCCGAATGTGACAAAACCTATGCCATTACGTCCGTTTCGTCTTCCTGATTCTGGTGGTATATTTACTTCGTCAAACGGAGTCCGTATGGAGAAGATATCGCGTTTTGTCTGAAAAGTCAAACAGGCAAAAAAAGGGGATGACTGTACAGTCCGTACAGTCCACGTGGCACGTCCGTATAGCTGACGTGGCATGTCCATACAGCTGATGTGGCGGTAGCAGATTGAGACACGTGGAATCCTGGGATGACGACACGTGGCATCACCAGGAGGCGACACGTGTCAGGTGGAATTGGCATTTTCGACGTACGGATGGACCAGTAATGAGGTGACAGGTGTCACCACTGACAGGGTGACATGTGGCAGGCTGACATCATCGGATGATGTGGCAGGATGACAGGGCATACGGCAGGCTGACGCAGCAGGACAAGTGACAGTACGACAGAATCGATGTGGCACACACATGGGCCAATCAGCACGCGACACGTGGCATGTTTTAATTGGTTGGTAAGGGTGCCACGTGGCCCAGTCAAGGGCTGCCACGTGGCACCCCATTATTGGTTGTTGGTTATGTGTTGTAAAAGTTGTTTGTGCATCGCCGAGGGTTGAACCCGCGACCTCCGGGTGACCGAAAGGACTGGCAGGGTTTGGCTAGCCACCCGCCCCGCCAGTAGTACTTGTTATGTAAACGGCAAAAGTTTAATTTGAATTGAAACAAAGCTCAAAGCGACGGTAAAAAGGGTCGGGGCTTAGCCCCAGCCCTCGGCGCCATATACCACATAACCACCCGATGGAACCCGACGCTGATTCATTTGGTGCGCGGTTATAATTACAGCCACGGTTCAGAACTTGGCGCGAAAACTATGCCATATGACCCGGGGCCTTATCCCTATGCCTGCACGGGGCGTTAAACAGTTGGCACGTGGCCATATATAGCGCCACATAACCGGGGGTTGGTGCGGGAAAAAGGGGCCAGCCCCATAGCGCGTGGCCATATGGTGCCCATGCAACCAGCCAAAGGGGCGCGCGCCTGGGATTCGGGGGCTGCGACCCAATAAAATTTTATTAAATGGGTTTTGTTACAAAATTTGGTTTTTAAATGTTTATTATACCTATTTTTAATGGATTTTCTCCATTTTTGGGGGATATTGGGCATTTTTGGAGGCCAGATTCTTGGAGGAAGTTGGGGATGTGAAACCAACTCCAAGCCTATATAAACCAGGCCTGTTTGAGGCCAAACACAGTCATTCAGAGTAGAGTTATGCTGAAGGAAAGCCAAGCCAAAGTCAGTTTGATGCAGGGAAGCCTTTGAGGTGGAGACGCTGTCGGATCGTTTCTGGGAGCTTGGAGCATCAGTTTTGCATGTCGTTTATTTTGCAGGGTTTTAGATATCTGGGAGAACAAGACCAGATCAGTCTTGTAGCCATTTGGCATTGCTGAGATGTAATTTTGAGCACTTGAGAAGAAATAAAGAAGCCTCCCCCACAAAGAAAAGGCCCGGAGACGTAGGCAAAAGTTGTGCCGAACTCTGTTATCAACCTGCGTTCTTATGGTTTGCTGTTTATTATTCTTTTTAGATCTACTAATGTGTATTTGAATGTCATAACTCCTCTTTCTTTCCTCATTCTTTCACTAAAAGTCTCAATGGTTAATTAATACATGCAAGTTTAAAACTCAACCATAGTCATTCAAAAGATCTTGCGGATCAGTTAGGGCCTCATCTAACTTGTTCTCTGACTTCATAGAGTAAGTCATGGCTGCTTTGACTTGGTCAACCCTATATTTGACCAAAAGATCAAACTTCACATCTTGGGTTTTTGAGAGTACCAGGAGATGCGCTAGGCTAGGGTGCACTGATTTATCCAGAGATTAGGTCAATCCCTTCATTTAAGGTGCATCAACAAGATGATTAGGGTTTCTACAACTACACCTGCTAGTAACCCTAGTAGCAGTGTCTTGGAAGGTGCTTCTTCTAGTAACCCTAGTAGCAGTGTCTTGGAAGGTGCTTCTGCTAGTAACCCTAGCGACAATTCCTCAATGAGCTCAATATCCTAGTGGCTATGTTTCCTTCCAGCATTTCGACTGAATGAAGGAGGTGTGGGCCCATAACCTGTTAGAATATAATGGATGTGCTCAGTTTACCATTGACAATATCTCTATTGTCACCCAACCATAGGCCGAAGCCACCCTCTGAGCACCTTAAGCTTGACAGAGAATCACTCCAGAAGAAAACCCTAAGCTAGATAGTCAAACAAAGGGTAGCACACCTTTCCCCAAGGATAGCACACCAACAAGAGATGATCAGATGTTCCAAACCGTAGCAAAGAGATATTCCAAGACAAAACGTAACTGCTAGCTATAACAGTTGCACCAGAAGCTCTCCTCAAACCTGTGCACAAAATTGGGCACTGTAGTGCACACAAGTTGCTGCTCTGCAATTCTGAGACTGCCTGCCAGAATGAGAACTGGCCCCCTGTATTTATAGTAATTCTTGCTAATTGCCTGGGTCGACTTATCATTCTGGGTATCTATCTGTTCAGTATATATTATTATTTCTGGCCGACTTCTTCTCTTGGAGGCTAATAACCTAATATAAATTATCTTCTTGAGCTGACAAGTCTTCTAGGGTTATTAGCCAACTCATTAGGGTTTATTCTTGCTTCCTGGAGTATTCTATCCTTGTCAGGTTTACACGTGGAGGTAAATACCTCTCGTAGCTACCATAATATGAATATATCTAAGAACATATTAGGATATCATCAATGAAAACCAACACAAATATATCCAAGAACTTGTTGAGTACATTATTCATCAAGCACATGAAGGTGGTTGGTGTACTGGTAAGCCCAAATGGCACCACCACAATTCCATAGTGCTCATACCTTGTCCTAAAGGTTGTTTCATGGATACCTTCATCCTTAATCTAGACTTGATGGTATCCAAACCTTAGGTCAATAGTGGAGAATATTGTAGCACCCCTTAACTAGTCAAATAAGTCATCATTATTTGGTCAGGGATACTTGTTCTTAATTTTCATTTTGTTGAGTTGTATGTAGTCTATGCACAACCTAAGTGTGCCATCATTCTTCAAAAATAAAGTTGGGGATCCCCAAGAGGACACACTAGGTCGAATGTAACCTTTGTCCAACATCTCTTTCAACTGTAATTTGAGCTCCACTAGCTCTGGGGTACTCATCCTATAGGGTTCTCTAGACATTGGCACTGTTCTGGGCATAAGTTCTATTGAGAAATCAATGTCTCTTTTTGGAGGTAAACCTGGGACCTCTTCAGGAAACACATCTTTATATTCTCTTAATAAAGGATGATCCTCTTGGCTCAGTTTACTGTCCTCAACAAATTTCATTACATGTATTGCATACAAGGGACATCCTTTTTTGCAATACTTCTTCACTTGAAGGGATGATATATGTCTCATTGAGACATGCTTTTGTATTCCTTGTAGGATCCTTTTCTTCCATTCCTCATATTCACATTCCAATATTTTGTTATAAAAGTCCAACTTGGCTTTATGGGAAGCCAACCAATCCATGTCAATAAACATGCCATAAGATCCTAAAGGAAGTATGTTAAGGGTTGCTTGGGAGGGAATCCCATTAATAATGAACTGGCATGCTGGTATGGTTCCTATTACTTTTCTTTTTGTTTGAGTGGCTAGTTGTACCAACCATGATTTAACATGTTTTACATGTTGCATTTTACATTTCTCAATAGTTTGAGGGGCAACATAACTCAAATTAGAACCAGGGTCAATTAAAATAGAAACAACATGGTTGGCAATTATACCTTCCATATCCACCACTGAATCTTGGTGGTCATCTTGTCTATTATCCAGGTGTTAGTCCCTAAAGTTGCACTTGACTGTGAGAGGGCAAGCTAGGGAATCATTCGTTTATTACAAAGTATTTTTAAGGTTTTATGATTTGGTTTTTTGTAGAGTGGTTGAAAACTGGGTCAAGATTACAACATGACATGAAAATCAAGAATAAAACATAGTATATCCCACTGAATGAATGATAGGTAGATACATAGATGGATTAAACCAATTTAAGAAAAAGGAAAGTGAAGTCTTCAATTTGTCAACTTCAAAAGAGTTTTTTGTCTCAATATATTGTAAAGAAACAAGGGTATCAGCTTGACCTTATTACTTGAAAATTTATCTCTACAGCAAAATCTTCACTGTATAAATTAACATTCGAGAATAAAAAAGCATTGCAATCTGAATAATAAATTCAAGCATGAAGAATGAAATAACAGAGTAGAAAAAAGAAGGTCTAACCATCCATATGCCTTTTCTATTGAGTGTCAATTGAACATAAAAGTCTTTTACAATAAGCTCCACAAAAAGTTTCTATGGATCTCTAATTTTTCGACCTCGTGACCATCGAAGTTCAGAGAAAATTCCATGGAAACCTGCTCATCATAACCTTGAAATGTGGTGAGGAACTCAAACCACCCAGCGTCTCTGAATCTTTGGGCCATCTGAGGATAGGCTTCAAGAAGTTTGGCACCTTCTAGTTCTATTCTAGTGACTTGTCCGCTCCTCTTTGACACCATTAAACTCAATTCTGCAACCGTCATCCTCGGGTTCCAAATTCACCACCTGCAATTGTTAGTGTATTCTGTTGCTTTGAATGGATACCTGCATTTCTCCCTGCAAGACTGAATTAAGCCAACTCGAACAGGTAACATATAATGATCATCAAGCAACAACTGATTTTGAAATGAACCCTGTGCGCGTGCATAGCAATTATATTATGAAACTGTTGGATTTGGAAATGATTGCCAAGCTTTTGTGGGAGCACACGAACTCTCAATTCATGAATCGTGTCATCATAACTAAATCGGGATGGTAGGCGCAAGTTATGGCATGATTATTTGGCGCTACGGGATAGGATTATTCCCGTAGCACGTTTGCCAACTTGAAATTTTAAAATTCAAACGACATAAAAGGAGGCACTTCAATTTTAAACAATGTCTTTTCAAAATCAAACTTAAATAAATCATCAAAGACTATAATGCAAACCACGAAAGACCAAAATCTAAAAATGGAAAACAATTGAAAACGGAAAATAAGGAATGAGTAAGGAGAGTTTAGGACAAGGGTTTCTCACTAAACCAAGACAAAATTAAAGACCAATACCAGGGATACATAAATTTGTGGCATGCTCCTAGCCACATCATTAACCATGGTAGCCTCCTAGATGTTCTAGACCCTTCTATTTTCATGTTTCCTTTGAGGGTGGTCCCTTAGAAATTGTTCTTCTCCACATCCCCAACATTTCAATGGTTCTCTCTTTGTATTATTAGTCTTTCTTGGGGATGATCCAAAGGTTTTATTTCCACTCTAAGATGGGAAAATCGGTTGATACACATTTCCACTCTAAGATGGGAAAATCGGTTGATACACACTCTTAGTGGGAAGGCGCATATTAGGGATTTTCCCATGATTCTTAAACCTTGAGGATTTAAAACCCTTCTTCTTAAATCTCAATTTACCTTTCTTCTTCCAATCCTTAAGAGGTTTTGTGATGTGCTTGAATTTCTCATAGCAGTACCTTTCATTTTGAATAGTGTCTTATAAATTATTAGGTTCATAAAACTCAATTGTGTCTTGGAAGGATTGAGTTATCCCACTAATGAATCGTTTCATATTCATCTTTTTGTCCTTTATATAGGGAACAGACCACATTAACTCAAGGAATTTGTTGACATATTCATCTATGGAGAGCTATCCTAACTTAAGTTCATAGAACTCCTTAGTCGTTTCATCATAGTACCTTTCAGAAAAATACTTCTTATTAAACTATTTCTCAAATTGTCTCCATGGCAACTCCTTCTCATGGATTCCCTTCACATTTCTAAGGTCCTCCCACCAAGTAGAGGCCTTTCTATTCAAATTGAAAATGGATATTCAAGACTTCAAGTTTTTAGAGTAATCATGGACTCTGAATTACTTCTTTAAACCAAGTAGCCAAGCTTCTCTTCTTCCCCATTTTTAATTCCCCCATCAAAAGTGGGTGGCTTGGATTTATTAAACTCTTCAGGGTCATGGATCTTGGAATGTTTCCTCCTCTTTATTCTCCTCTGAGAATGTGAATTGGTCCCATTGTTGGATAGTTCCTTGGATTTTCATCTCCCTCACTAGAGGATTATCTAGATGAATCCTTGTTGTTAGCATGCCTCTTGTCTCCATGTTGGGCCTTCTTTGAGGTAATTATTCTTGTGTTGATAGTGTTAGGTCATGATTTTGTATTTTAGGTGGATTATGGGTCTTCTTGGTTTGTTTTCTATCCACATTAATGGGTATTGTCCCATGATGCAACTGCCTCTATATATCTAATAGACTATGCAACACAAATACATTTATTTCAGTTTTATTTTCTTGTTCTTTTATGATCCTTTCATTGTATGCCTTAAAGATTTGTAATTATACCACGAGGATTATTACAATTTCATCTAAATTTGGAGGGGTTTCCACCACTCTCCTTTCATCATAATATTCTTCCTTGTTCTGGGATCCTTCACCCATCTCATTATGTGTCACCATTCTCTAAGCTATAGTTTATTTGATGTCCACTGACTATTTAAGTGTTGATAATCAACATTTTTTGTTAGTCGACTATCCACTATTTTTATAAATGTCATAAATAACTCTCTTTATAGTGAAATCATATTCATTATTAATCTTATAATAATTTCATACAAACCAAATTTAAACATGTAAAGGCATTTGAAAGTTTTAACCTTCTTTTTAGTAGTAAATATTTTGTACACTCTTATGTATAGGGTAGGGTAGGGTGCCCTCCCCCTTAAAAGTTCTTTTCCAAGGATATTTATTAGACTCTTTCTTGATCCCAAGCAGGCCAAGTGTTGTTTCATACTCTGATACCAATCTGTAAGACACCCAACCACCTAATCCTTACTTAGGTTGATGGGGTGTTAAAATTTCTTCTTTTTCCACTCAATTGTTTTCTCTAAGTCAACATCATAGATATATTATGCTCATAGAGATATTTCCAACGACTATAACCATGCTCAAGATCAAAATTTATATCCTTCCAAAGTTTTCAGGAATTCATTTATCAAATTCCACCTCATTGCCATGTGGCACCTTGTTACTCATTCCATCCAATGTGGCACCGACGTGGCACCGATGTGGCACCTACTTAACTCATCATTTTAGATTTTTTTACCCACACAAGCCTAACATCGCCATTGGATTTGTTCCGGTGGATCTCTAAATACTCAATCCTAAAATTTCTGATGACAATCCACCTATCGAGCCCCTCCTATATCCAACAATCCTCCTAGAATCATCCAAGTCTTTGAAAATTCCTCATGGTGTAGGGATGGGACCCACAAGGATCCAGGACTGAGATTTCATGTCATGCATCCACCGATTGATGGTCATCATTAGCCTCAACATCTTGGCATCATTGGTGCTCCCTTGACGTCGATACTCCTGGGTAAGTTTTTTCCTCGAATACTCTGACACCGATTTCATCGTCGGGCACCGTCCTCCTATCCTCTATCTAGACCTATGATCACCCTCCTCCAACGAATGGATAAGATTTAAAAATATCTAGATTTGACGGTCTATATCATACTCGAAGGCATAAGGACCTCTTGGCCTTCCAAGGATACTCCAGTCTCTCTAATCACTCAGCGGGTGACACCTATCACCCTAAAGACATGTTGGCTTCCATGTTGGTACCCCACATCAGCATCATGACATCATCATCACCGTTCCATATTTAAATGGGACCTAAGACGATCTACGGTGGGGATCACTTCTGCCATAACTAGTCAATGGTTTAGATCTTCCCAAACCTTCATCATCGTTGGCACTCTTAGGCCATCACTTGACTTCACCAAAATTCCATCCTCCAACGATGACGCATCTAGCACCGATGGCCCAAATCTCTTAACCTATAGATCTGAGGGTTACGGTTAAGACACGTGTCCCTAGACTTAATATTAACAAAGACTCACACCCATTCCCTTCTACTAATCGTGGGATGACACGTGCATCCACCCATGGCTTGACATGTGGGCTGATGTTTCTACACACATCATCGCAGGGATGACACATGTCGATGTCCCTGATGTACACCTATCATGACATGTAGTACTTCCACATCATCAGGACATCATTCTCCTTTATCATCACCGACACCCTTGGACAACACTCAACCTCTCTAACCTTCTATTCTCGACAATGATGCCACTGGTATCAACAGTCCTGATCTCATTGAGATTACTCCCGATAGATCAACGATTATCGTCTCCTATGAGGGTTTCACTGTCGACGTCATCAAAACTACCATTCCAACTCTTGGTCTATCTCAGGACTTGTTCTTCCGACGATGATGCATTCTCAATGAAGGGTCAAGATATACTACTGGAATATCAATAACTCCCATCCCATCTCAGGTTCTTTATTGTCATTGGCATTTCCTGGGCACAACACTCACTTCGTCCATCTTCTATGTCTCGATGATGATGCATATGGAACCAATGGTATCGATCTCGTCGGAGATGTATCCACCAAATAAACGATCTTCATCTTGTTGTTCCTAATATTAAACTTAAGGCTCAATTCATAATGTCAGGCATCAGGAATTAAGCAAGGTTTGTTTTAAAATGATTTTTCTTCCTTTAGTTATGTAAGAATTAAACCCTCTAATGAAATTAATAACTGAACATAACAGAGGCCGTGTTTTGTCGTCTAAGTCAATTTATCAAAAAGAGTGGTGAGGGGGAAAATTACAAAAATATTAAACAAGTTAAGGCATCAATGACAGAATAATCTTACCCTGTTTATAGTAGAAGAAAAATGTAAATGCACTCCTAAAAGGATATATAATGTAGTAATCCAAATAACTTGCAGGTCTTGTATTTGTTGATAACAAATACAGAGGAAAAAATGCTTTTTCATTAAATAACTAAATGAAATGTGATCACAATAGATGTTGTACTAAATTGTAATCGTCACTTGTCAAGGAGTAACATAAAGAAAACTGGAAATATGGAATACAAGAGAAGCACATAACTCAAACAAAACGAAATTTGGAATCCCCGTCTAAACTTGTATTAATACTTATAAAGGATGTGTTTTCTTAGTTACAATATGGCAAGAAGCAACCTTTGTTCATTCTTTTGAATGTATATTTATACAAAAAATTCTCAATCCTAAGCGGTTGGAATTCTCCTCATTTATTAAAAAGCAACAGTTACAAAATGAGAAATTTGGAACGCTTTGCTTAGTCTTCTTCTATCTCTTTTTCATGCTGGCAGAGGCGTTTTATTTCTTGCTTTCCATCTTGGAAACAAATTATCTCTAATCATGACATGTACGACTGATATGCACAGGTTACCTCATTGATTCTTTGAGGTACCGCCTTTTCCTCGCTCAATGCATTCGACACACCTGCTTACAAATTGTGTTATTAGTCTGGAGGGTTCTGTCACATCCTTTTCCTAAAAATATATATAATTTCTTTTCTAATTGTGGCAACCTGTCTTCCATTATTTTATCTTCTGAAGTCATTGATTATAGCTGCAAATTAGGTTTCACCAGCCATCTATCTATCTGAGTGATATCAACCTGTTTTAACTACGATATTTCAGCCTAAGCTTCTTCTAAGCTTGTTTTGATATCAAGTTGGTGTTTAGCTATGTCAACTTGTCCAAGTACCTCAGAACGATCATATTTTCCGAGGCCTAATGAATCTTTATTTAGTGATTGAAAATCTTCTTCACAAGCTTCTTTGATTTCCTTAGCCGTTTTTTTACTTTCGGCTATGTTGGCTTCCAAGGTCCTCAATATTATGTCACCCCTAACCTGTTTCGAAACAGACAACCTGGGAACTACATAAATTTATTCTCTAGCCAATGACACAATTGTTGTTTGAAAAGTGGTTCGAGCTACAATAGCCTCTCTCTCTCTAAAACAAATGTTATCCAATGATTGGTTCACTGCCAGAAAATGATTTTGGATGATTTCCACCTTGTCAAAAAGGCTTCGTTGCGCTGGTTCCAGTTTCTTACATAACTCCAATGCATATGCTTGGAAAATAGCTACATATGTAACCAAATTTTTGGTAGAGATTACTTTGGCTTGTAGCTGCCTTACCAACTCATCATGCTAGGTGGCCCGTCCTTGACTCGCCTGTATATTCCTGTGCATATCCTCAAGGTTGGATTTGAGCTGCTGGATTTCCTGATTATCATTGGCTCTAATATGCTCGAAGTCCTTGTTGAACTCACTCCGAAAATTCTTTTCTACATTCTTCATTTGATTCTGCAATTGGCTTATTTGCAGATCTTTCTGCTTCAATCGTTCTTTCAAATTTCCAACTGAAAACTAGTTAGTTGTCGCAAAATCCCCCAGTGAACCTGCTACTTCTTCAACAAAGTCTACCTCTTCCAAGGCCTCTCCATCAATCAACACCATGTGTCTTTTGATAGCTGAAACTTGTTGGATTACTGAGAGGGGGGGTGAATCAGTAATAACGTAATTATAATCCTTTTTCTTCAAATGTTATATCAATGTAGAATTATTATCCAATAATGAACAATAATAAATAA